>CAUYPK010008364.1:0-12694 GCA_963574355.1 Loris lydekkerianus | reverse complement strand
AAAATAAACATATCCTACATCAAGCACACAAAGTGAATTCAGTGTGAGTTTAAAGTGACTTGTTTTTCTTCCAGAGGCTTAGGAAATCTGGACCCCCCTGGGTTACTCACAGAGATAGGCTTTTTTGGAAAATTCCTTAGGCCTATTCTCTGAGGCAGTACTTCCCGTTAAGCCTGAGATCCAAGGGCGTGTAGCCCTTCCTCAGAGATACGGGCCAGAGGGTTGACATGTGTTAACAACATATTGTCAGAGGTCTATAGATATTCTGCCCTGAAGAAAGGACACAGTCATTACTTCATACTGGGTAAACTGAGTGAATGCTTGAGAATATTCTATTAACTTTGTTCCCTGAAGCTACTTCCGTCTTTGTGCCCTGCTCAGAAACTAGTCATTGCCTTGAAAATAGGAGAGATTTACTGAAAGGTGATGGTATTGATATGTAAAAATAAAGTAAGAAAATGAGGAAGCTAATCATTAAAAGGATTGTGTACCTGACTGAAAAAGTATAAAACCTAAACTTAAAATAAAAAACTTTGCTATACACCATATCAGAGTGTATGGCCTGTTTCTTGATTTAATAATTACAGGAGCGAGTTTTACACCTACAACAAAGCTTCTGCTTGTTCGCGTCTCCGGTCACGCAACACAACGATTTCTCAGTAGTGCCTGGAGGATAAAGGCTTAGTTAAAAGTCTAAGCTTGTTTAACACCTCTCAGGCTCTGAGTAGCCAGGGCCAGAGCTGTATAATCACACCCCCATGCTATCACCAGCAGGGAGGCTTCGCTTTGGTGTCTGTCTGTTCCATCCCTAGACAAAGCTTTGTCAACCACAGATGTAGCTATGAAGTCTATTTTAAAATCTGAAGCTTAATGCACATAAAGTTGGAAGAGAAATGTAAACTTGTAAGCAGAAGTGAAGAAAAACTGCCACGAAGGGGTAACAATCGGTCCTGAGAGACTTAAATCTATTTGACTGAGTGTATCCTGGGGAGATGGGGATGGGACGATGAGTTTCTAAGCCTTCTTTGGTCACATGCCCCCAAATTCAGCTCCCAGGAAAATTATATTTCTAACCATGCTACAGTGAGGACATGTGTATCTCATGGAGGAAACAGGGTTTATGTATACAGGTACCAATTTTCTTATCAACCTTTACTTCCTTTATTGTCCTTGTGAAAACCATTTAACCCTGTAATATTCTTTTCTCAGACTGCAGGCTTCTTGAGGGCTGGAAACCCTGCTTTTTCTTCCAGGTATGCTGAGCACTCACGTAATACAGATATGGAGAGAATGAACAACATTTGCGATGAAAGACCACAGAAAGTTTTTTTTTTTTAATTTCCAAAATCAGAAAATCATTAGCATATGATTAACTATTTCTTTTCTTTTCTTTCTTTTTTTTTTGAGACAGAGTCTTACTCTGTCACCCTCAGTAGAATACTGTGGCATCACACAGCTCACAGCAACCTCAAACTCTTGGGCTTAAGCAATTCTCTTGCCTCAGCCTCCCAAGTAGCTGGGACTACAGGTGCCCGCCTCAATGCCGGCTATTTGTTTTGTTGCAGTTGTCATTGTTGTTCAGCAGGCCCTGGGCTGGGTTTGAACCCGCCAGCTCCAGTGTATGTGGCTGGCACCCTAGCTCTGAGCTATAGGCGCCAAGCCAACTATTTCTTATTTGAAGATATTTTAAATAATGAAAGACATCAGAGAACTTTTAGAAGATGACTGGAATGGTCAAAATCTTTTTCCATTTTGATATGTGCAATGGTAAACTTTCTGTATCCACTTGTCTAGGCTGCAGTGCCTACATATTTGATCAAACACTAGTATAGATGTTCCTATGAAGATATTTTCTAAGTGTTATACATATTTAAATCAGTAGACTTTGAGTAAAGCAGATTACCTTCGATGATGTGGGTGGGTCTCACCCAAACAATCAAAAGCTTTAATAGAAACATATGAAGTCCCTTAAGGAAGAAGGGATTCTGCCTCCAGTCTTCCTTTGGACACAAGCTGCAACATCAACTCTTTCCTGGCTCTCTGGAATCTTGTGAGCCAATTCCTTAAAATCTGTCTCTCCCCCCCTCTCTCTTCCGTCCCCAGCCTCCAGCCTCTCACCTCTCTTTCCTTCTCTCTTTCTCCTCTCCCTTCCACTTCAATTCTATTTGTTCTGTTTCCCTGCAGAACTCTAATACAATATGTAACAGTTACCTTTTTAGAACATAACTGGGAATTGACAATGAACATGTTGGGTGTTGGTGCTGCTGTTGAAATGTTAAGACATTAAGAATAGGCCGGGTGCAGTGGCTCATGCCTGTAATCCTAGCACTTTGAGAGGCTGAGGTGGGTGGATTGGTTGAGCTCAGGAGTTCAAGACTAGCCTGAGCAAGATTGAGACCCTATCTCTAAAAAATAGCCAGGTATTGTGGTGGGGACCTTAGTCCCAGCTTCTTGGGAGGCTGAGGCAAGAGGATCACTTGAGCCCAAGAGTTTGAGGTTTCTGTGAGCTATGAGGCCACGGCACTGGAGGCACCTGGGCATTTAATCTTCTCAATGAAGTACACATAAAAATCCTTTTGGCTTGGTGTCTGCAGCTCAGTGGTTAGAGCAGCAGCCACATGCACCAGGGATGGTGGGTTTGAACCCTGCCAGGGCCTGGTAAACAATAATGACAACAATAACAACAACAACAACAAAAACAACAACAAAACAGCCAGACATTGTGGTGGGGACCTGTAGTCCCAGCTACTGGCAAGCTGAGGCAAGAGAATTGCTTAAAACCAAGAGTTTGAGTTTGTTGTGAGCTGTAACGCCATAGCACTCTACCAAGGGTGATATAGTGAAACTCTATCTCAAAAAAAAAAAAAAAAAAAGAAGAAGAAGAAAAGAAAGAAAATCCTTTTAATGTGATCACTGTGGATCTCACTTTCAGCCACTGACCTTTAAGGGGGAAGAGCAAATAAGCCCCACACTTAGGTCTACTGACTGATTAGCTAGTAAGACAAAAGTGGCATTTAATCAGAGAGGCATGTCCAAACAAGTAGCAATGTCTTTTCTCTCTCTGACTGCCTAGATTTAGTCATAATTAAATTTGTATTGACTGCTGACTATATTTAGACTGCTGAATTAGGTGTTGGGACTGAACAGGAAATAAAAGATGTTGACCCTCACAGAGCCTACCTACTGAAGAAGTCAATTTAGGATTAAATCCACATTTAATTCTGAACAGCCAATCCTAGACAGCAAATCAATTATAATATTGCATAAAACTATTATTGTCAGAGAAAATCAGGTGTTTTTCAGATGAATTCTTTTTATAATCTCAACTTTTTACTCAATGCTGAAATTTTTTTCTAACTTAAAACAAACAATATTGGAGGTTTTGTTAAAGTTGCTATAACAGGTAAGCCTCTTTATAACTCCAAGATTGACTTCATGGAATCATTTGGGAAATACCTTAGGGAGTTTTAGATGAACCAGACCTAGACTTTTTCTTAATGCTTAATGTCCTAAATTATTTATAGTTCATGTTTCTTATACGTAGAAAACAGTATAAATCTTAATAGAAGTTTATAGTTTACTGTTGTTACACAGCCCAAGGCCTTTATTTCACAAGTATCGGAACTCAGTTCCTAGAGGTAAAATGATTTGCTCACAGTTGCTTATTGTCTCAGTGAGTCCCTTGCCAGCTGTCCAGACAAAGGCCAATATACTGAGACAACAAGAGTTGCAGAGGAGGAAGAGTTTAATATTACAAGGTGCCAAATGAGGACATGGGAGAAATGTCTTGATCCACCTCCTGAAGAATTCTAGGGCTAAGATTTCTAAAGGTGCTGTAGTGAAAAAAGGGCTAGGGAATTGAGTCTGGCTGGGGATGAACTCACTGGCTTGGGAAGCAGAAATTGACTTCTTGGCTCAGACAGTCCCTGCATAGAGGGTTGTGTATTTGTTGGATTGGTTCCCATGCACGGTCACTGGTCAAGTTGACATCAGTTGGTCCCTTTGAAGGAAGAGTCTGGAAAATATCTCAAATATCAGTATTAAGTTTTATAATAGTGATATTATCTACAGAAGCAATTTGAGAAGTCACCAGTCTTGTCCCTTTCAGAGATATGTAGTGGGCAATTTAGGGAACAATGACTGGTTAACTTCGGGCTATATCTATACTTCTGTAGAAATCAGACTTTGACTTATCATAGTTCCTTTCTTATGGCCTTATATATGATTTTTTCTTATATAATTTTAATATAGGTGGTTTCACACTTAGTTAGTCACTTTGGTTAGTTAATCTAACTAGTCACACAGATAATTATAAAGTTACTATGCAGGACCAGTCTAACTCCAACAAATATGTTGCTATTGCTTTACTTTCCAGGTTATTGCTCAGGGTGTCAGGGAAATGGGCGACCTGACCTGCCGGGGTCCCTTACAAAGAGCTTGCTGCCAGAGGCTGGTCAGCTCTGGTCCAGTCTCAGGCTGCTGTCTGCCCTGTGGTTTGTTAAGGCCTCTCAATATGTTAGTGAGGCAATAGTCCTTGCCAGCCTTTCCGGCCTGGGGTCATTCCTGGGTCACAGGTATCCAGAAGGGTAGATGAGTCAGACCTGTGACTTTCAGTGACTCTGGGCAGCCTAATTACTGAAACAGAAACTCAACTTCTTTTTGTATAGAAACTTTATTAGAAGTATGAGTCATCAGTAGCTACTTGCAATACTGTTTTTGGACTGTTAATAGAGTGTCTCTTAAAGTTGAGTTGAATGAATTGAAATTACAGAGTTGTTCAAGGGGTCTGCTGACTATGTAACCTACACTTTGAATATGACCTAGAACTAAGAGGCTTAGAACTTTATTTTATTTATTTTATTTTGAGACAGAGTCTCACTCTGTTGCCTTCAGTAGAGTGCTGTGGTGTCACAGCTCATAGCAACCTCCAACTCTTGGGCTTAAGCGATTCTCTTGCCTCAGCCTCCCGAGTAGCTGGGACTACAGGCGCCCACCACAACACCCGACTACTTTTTGTTGCAATTGCCATTGCTGTTTTTTAGCTGGCTGGGGCTAGGTTCGAACCTGCCACCCTCGGTATATGGGGCTGTCGCCCTACCCACTGAGTCACAGGCGCCACCCTGAGGCTTAGAACTTTAAATCTATTCTTAACCCAAATCCCAGCTCTCTTTCGTACAATCCCAAGATCCACATAGGCCCTTCCCAGTCCTCCGTTCTCTGAAAGTACATTGTAATTAAAGATGGATCCAGGACAAATTTCATTAGGATTTATACCCATTTCCATGTGTGAGGCTCTAAGTGGTGTTTTGCAATTACCATTGACTATTACTTGTAAAACATCAATTCTTCTTTACCTTAATACTTGTTTCTCATCTGTAATTTCACAATGCAATTTCTTCTAATTCAGCAGTAATTACAGACCCCCTAATAATTAGGTTGGAAAGCAGCACATGAGTATTAGGAAGGGAAACTGGTGTACCTCAGAATGGAAGCCAAGTGCCTTAGTAAGAATTAACATAATTGGTGAGGCAAGGACAGTCCACTAAATGTTTTGTCCCTTTGGCTTGAATGCAGAGTGAGTGGCCAAAAGCCTTCTTTGTGTAGAGGTGGGTTGATAGATGTCCTGCTGAGAAGCCATGTCCTGTAAGAGACAAGGGTCACACCAGAACAGGACTAAGTCTTGTCCACTGTATATCACAAACATATCAGTGTCATCTCTGTGTGGAGTGGGCTCATTTTCAAGCGAGTCCTAGCACTAATTGTGTAGATTGACTCAGTGCTGAGGACACTGCTTGGTTCCTGGGTTTTTGTCTTCTACCAAGGAGGCCACTCAGAGAGAGACCTTTGTCCTCTCATGGTACACAATCTGGGGCTTCTTGATCTTGGCCCAGTGCCCTTTTCATATGGCCTTAGTGTACCACCTTGCCCTTCATAGGCAGTTATTTCCATGACTCAAATGGAAAAAGAGTAAAATGACTCCTACCATGTTAGAACATTGTGCGACACCAGACATGGCCATGCACTGGAACACTTCTTACACCCATTTTCTAGTGACAAAAGAGATTGGGATTTATTTTAACTTTTCCCATGTGCTTTTCTATTCCCAATTCCCACCTGACCCCTGTAATTATTAGACTATAAATTTAGTCCTGTTTGACTCTTCTAAAAACAAACACCAAAAATTAGGAAAATGGCATCCCTACTTCTGCTTGTATCCTACAGAAAGGTCTGACTTATTTGGGTTGTAATTTCCCTTCTTCCTCCACATACAGAGAAGTCTATCAACCATTTGGCCTTGTAAACAGCAAGACCGTCACTCTTGCTTCTGCTGAATCCGGTTCTGTTAAATCATGTTATTAGTTAGATTCCTTCAGATAGGAAGGAAGAAATTTGCTGGTATAATTTAGACAATAGCATGCACAGAGGGGGCTGACAGTGAGGAAAGGATCGCTCAGCCCAGGGTCTGCTCCAATCTCAGCACTTCAGAGAACTAGAGGAACTACTCTCCCATTTCTGTGGCTGTCTGAATAATGTCTGTGTTCAAGTTGAAAGCATAAAGTAATTAATGGTATTTGAAAAATGATGGTGAAAAACAAGGGTGCTTCATAAGCCATAGGTCCTCCCACATTCTTTTTTTTTTTTTTTTTTTTTTGAGACAGAGTCTCACTATGTCACCCTTGGTAGAGTGCTGTGGTGTCACAGCTCACAGCAGCCTCAAACTCTTGGGCTCAAGTGATTCTCTTGCCTCAGCCTCCCAAGTAGCTGGGACCTCAGGTGCCCACCACAATGCCTAGTTATTTTTTGTTGAAGTTGTCATTGTTGTTTAGCTGGCCCGGGCTGGGTTGGAACCCGCCACTCTCGGTGTATGTGCCTGGCATCATAACCACTGTGCTATGGGTCCTGAGCCCCCACATTTTTTTTTTTTATATATGTGAAGGGAAAGTCACAGCTTAGATCTAATTTTGAGATGTGTATTAGGGCTACCTGTGAGTCTGGATTGTATGAGGAAATTCTCAAGACTCCTGGGAGGAGAAAAAGACTCCTAAAAGAAAAGGTAAAAGCAAATTGAGATTAGACAGTCAGATTCCTGGGGTGGGGTGACTCCCCTGGGCAGAGGAGACAGCCAGGAAAGTCCCCAGCCTTTTTCACAAGGAATGAGTGAAGCAGCTGGGCCTGGCTGTAGGTTCCATAGGTGGCAGAGATAGGGAGGAACAAACCAAGTCAGGAGTCAATGGGTAAGGTTGATGTTCAAACATTGGAAACACCATCCACAAATAGTCATTACCAAGGATCAAAGTCAGATTCTCAGAGCCTAGGGTCAGCATCACACTGGATCAGATGGACAACAGGATGGGAATAGGTAAGGGGAAAACCTTGTTGAAGTTACGCCAGGGTGTTCCTTATTAGAAGGAAGTAGAAGATGGCTTGCTTTGGAGCCACCAAAGAACCAGAGGCAGGACAACCCAACAGCAGAACACTATGTGGCAGCTCGTAATGACCTTCCCATGCCCTCTGGCCTGGGTCTGGAACATACGGGTCAAGCAAAATCTGTCTAATCATGAGGTAAGATCCACCCAGCACTCCTCATCCCTGGATGGTCTTGGCAGCAGCTGGAGATAAGTGACAGCAACAGGAGGAAGGGGACAATAAGTGCCCAGTCAATGTGCTAGGTGGCCAGTAGACAGCGATGGGAATGGGGGCACATACCCCAGCTGACAGGACATGATGGCCATGGAGGATGACCAAACGCCACTGAGATCTTTAGAAACTGGCGAGAGATTTCTGGGTGGGGAAGAAAACAGTAGATGCCTCTGCAAGCTTCAATTCTCTCCTCAGCCGTGAAAGCCCAGCAGAATGAGGCAGAGGGAGGAGTCCCTTAGAGTCCCCTATCATCTTCAGCTCTCCTCCCTCCAGTCCCAATACACTTTCTCCCATGGCCACTAGTGTGGCCTTTATTCACCTAAATGATTCTCTTAGAATGAAGCATTCGGTGGCTTCTCATTAAACCTACTAGCAGGCCCCGGGTGACCTGAGTCTTTCTCCCCTCTCCCTCTTCACTGCCCATGAACGGCAGCCACACTGGCGTCCTCTCTGCAGCTCTCTCCCATCTCAGAGCACTTACACCTGCTGCTCCCTCGCCCTGGGAGGCTCTTCTCAGCTCTGCGTGGCTGGTGCCATCTTTATCTCTCAGGCCTCAGCTCGTGTGTTACGGTGTCCCTGCCCTCCCTGTCTAGATTCACGCTCCTCACCAGGACTCTTTACTACATGGTTTATTTGTTACCTTTTATTATCTCTTCTGAGGGCAAATGCCTTATATGTCATGTTCGGTATGTCCCCAGCGTCCAGCACAGTCCTGAGCATGGCAGGTGCTCCAGTGAATTTGTATCAGTGGGATGGGTGAATGAGAAAATTCTCAGGGAGGAAGGGAGGACAGGACAGGAGGAGAAGGAGACAGCAACTCTGCGCCTCTGGAAGCAATGCCGAGATGTTATGCTCTCGTTCTTCCCCCAGTGGGGCCATCCCTCCCTGCTCTCCCTTTATGGATGATCTGAGCCAGGCAGCAGCCGCTGGTGCAGATTTCAAACACAGAGGAAGCAGGTTCCAAGGTCCTGCAAGGGAGGAAAAGTCCCTTTTTCTCTACCTATCCTAGGTTCATGGTGGAGGCCCCTATCACAAGAGAAAAGCATACACGTTTGTTAAATGTGGGGTTTACTTGATACAGGGGACTTCATCAGGAAATGAAGGCTCAAAGAAACACATACCTGTGTATATTTTATAGCAGGTTTGAGGAAGAGTGGATGCTGGTGAAGAAACAACAGGACAAAGGCATGTTAGAATGTTATGGTGACAACCCGAGGCAAGCTTATCCAGTGTCCTCTTGGCCCCTCCCTCTGTGTCCCTTCTGTGTGGGTCACATGACCTGCTGCAGAGGAGAAGTGGGAGGAGCAAGATCTTGTGTTTCTGCTTCTGTTTTCTTAAATGCTAAGGCTCCATATTTTGGGATTGTGTGTTCTGAACCCCATCAGTTCTGTGACATGAAAGGGTGGGCAAGTCCTCTGTGATCTTATAAATCTATCTCGTATACTTGCCACATTATCCTTCCATTAGCATTGAACAGTCCTGCATTTGAGCTAAGACATTGCCTCCTGGGGCCCCCCTTTTCCAAATGTAAACAGCTGTGGAGAGGGTACCAGGAAAGCTTGTCACCAGCTCCCTGCCATCAACTACAGATGGCGTGATCATGCTTGAGACAGAAACATAACAGGTGACTCCTCTTTACCTGATAAAGAACCCCCAGAGTCCTACCCCAATGACAAGAGAAGCCCAACAAAGCACAGAACCATTGTTTTACAAACATAGGAACTGTGGGGTAAAGATAATAACCCTCACTTATTGGACCAGATTTCTGTTATGAAAGACAAATTAACAAGAGAAAAACTGAAGGTTCTCACCAGGTGCATAAAACACATACATGGGCGCACCCAGAACATGAGTAGTTCCCAAGGAGGCAGCTTTGAATTCTACATTATGTAGCATCTTCAACAAAGCTCCCTGAAAGATCAATTCACAATTAAGTCTCCTTCAAGCTCAACGATCTTTCCTATTTGGGGGAGGCATATACTTCCACAGAAGCAAATGGTGAATGGAATCTGGCCGAGGCTACAACAAAGCCCAGCGCCAGCTCAGCCACCTCAGACTAAGCGAGTCCTTACCCCCGTGGCCAGCTGTAAGAGTATAGCCTCACTAACTTCCTTTGGAGACCTCCTTTTCCACAAGTGTGAGAATGACGGGGCTGTATCAGATGATGATCTTGAATGTGACTAACGTGCTTCCCCTGTGTGCTAGGTTATGCAAGTGTAAGCACTGACACTGACCCGAGCAGTTCTGCCCCGGCTGGACCTGTGCCTTCCTTTGTGCCTCAAATTCCTTTGGAGGGTTTCCAACAAGAAAATCACATGTACCTCTGTCCACAAAGTCAAGTATATGAGAAATTTCATCTCTGTTTTAAAAACATATTAATTTAGCTTTTGTTCTGAGTTCCCACAAAGCTCACTTGGTAGTAAATTCTACTTCCCCTCTACCTGGGTACTTCCAAGTCTTCTTGCTTCAATGTCAAAGTTCCAGGCAGACTAAGTGCCAAGGGGGCTGCATAAACATCATCAATTTTATTTTCACAAAATGCTGTCTGTCCATTGCCCTAGGGGTATGGCAGCTTTAGAACTGACCCTTCTTTTTAGTTCCATTCTCGTCTTCAGCCACAGCAATCTTTTCAGTGCCTGGCTTGTAATTCTAGGAACTGCCACCTCCCACTAGACTTGGCAGGAGGCTTTATCCCTGATGACTTATCACTGCCTCCGGGCCCTGTCCTCACTCCTCCCAGTCCACAGCTCTCTCTCCCCTCACCTCAGTCTTCTCAGTCTCTCTCTGCTGGTCTGCCCCTTCCCCCCATCCCCATCCCTAATCTAGAAGAATTTCATATAACAATGACAGGTAGATAGAGTCGGCTTCAGCTTCTAGAAAGACAAACCCAGGTAATCTCCAAGCTTCCACACACCTCTGCTTTCTACCTCTCCACACACCTCTCGGAGACAAATGGGGCACACAGCATGCTATGAGCAGGGATGGGAGGGGGTGAAGGAGATGGGACACAACAAAAATATGGAGAGAGAATATTGGCACAATTAACAAACCGAGATATTTCCAACCAAGCCTTGTTCTGGTGCTGTTTTCTCAGTGCTTCCATCACCCTGACGTGAAGGTAAGTTTCCTAGGAAGTGTGGGCTGCTGCTGGTATGCCATTTCACATGAGGCTGCCTTGTGTGTCAGCCCCAGTATGAATGAGGCTCCAAGAGGATGGTGAGAAGTAAGAAAACACCATTTCAAATAATCCCTCTTTATCCCTGAGGTCTATGAATTAATCTACTAATGCTTTAGAGTTTTCTCTCTGTTTGGATGCACAGGCATTTAATGGTAAAATAATTGTGTTACTGGATGAAGAGAGTCTGGCTGCCCATCACTGTCAGCCAGCATGCAGAGATGGGGATAGGTCCAACAAACTTTGTCAGAAGGCCAGCAATTCCGGAGAACAGTGAGAGTAGCCCCTCCAACACCGTTCCGTTCTTCCATTTCCAAAACCACAATTTTATACATAAAAGTTAAAAGTAAAAAGTTAAAGGCAAGAACCATACGAGTTCTTCTCTTAAACAATAGTAATTAACACTTAACTGTAATTGCCATAACCCGTGATCCATAAAAAACAGTAATTGACATAACCTGTGACCGATACAACATTCTAATTCAAAAGTTAATCTTTTAAAGCAATCAATCACCTGACCTCAAATATACACCTTCAGGTTAAAACTGAATTTACAAAACAAGAACAGGAGATATGAGAGGTAAAGGTCACGGTAGGGCCTACACTGGCCAGACTAGTTGTGTCATGTCGGCTGCAGCCTGACTGACCTCATCTTATTCTCACTATGTGTGCTCTCAACTGGACGTTTGTAGACTAAGTGCACAGCTAATGGGGGTTAAATGTTACCTTTATTGCCTTTTTTTTTTGACTCTCCTGCTTAGCTGCTGCGCTTGGTTCAGAATGAAACTTATTTATGAATAGGCAGGTTATGGCATCACCTATTTGTGTGATCTAAGGGGTTCACAAGTTTACCCCAAAGAACCACATTTCTTCTCCATCTACCTGTCATTACTATCTGAAATTATACTCGTTTATTTCTTTGTAAAAACCAGTGCTTTTGGGATAGCTCATGTGTCTGTTTAAAAATGCAAATATTGTCCTTGGGAAAGAGAATGTGCTTTTATGTGATGTGATTTTCCCTGATTGTTTTTAATTTGAAAGGAGGAGCTAATACTCTGACTCTTCTAATGCCCTGGGGAAGGTGGACAGTGATTGTTGGGACAACGGTGATATAACAAATATAACCCCAGTCTTGGTGATATCGCAAATATAACCCCATGCTTGTGGCTATCAAATAAGGCCACCTTTTTTTTCTTTTTTTCACTTAAGAGCCACTTCATTTAATACTGGAGAGATCACACCAAGAAACACCTACCCACACTCATGCCTCCTTCTAAAGCATTGGCTCTGCCTACAGCCTTGATGTCCAAGTGGCCATGATGGGACAATGTTGCCCTCACGGTCTTGACCGCATCTGCCTGGGTGAAGAGCGAGTGAGTATCTAGCTCCACGTGACCAAATTCACATGTTGGTCTGGCACCAAAAGATAAGCTGCATGTGCTAATTTTCTGGAGCTGCTGAAACAAATCATTGTGACTCAGGGGCTTATAACAACAGAAATTTAATCTCTCACAGTGTGGGAGGCTGGAAGTCTGAAATCAAGTTGACAGGGCCATTCTCCCTCCAAATCTAGGGAAGATGCCTCTTGCCTTTCTGTTTCTGGTGGTGTAAGAATGGAAAATTTTAGCTGGCCCTAGACCAGGCATGTTACAAGATGTCTACCCCACATGAGCCCCCTATTCCAGGAAATGGCCCGCCCAGGGCTCCAGAGAGCCCCATGTTCCAGGAAAAGGCCCATCCAGGGCTCCAGATGGTCGCGATAGGGCTGGGGCAGCAGTTCTGAGAAAAACGAATACAAGGAATTATTCTACCCCGATAACTTGACTTGAATTTAAACTTCTGTCATGTAAAGATAGAGTGGATCAATTTAAATGAACC
>CAUYPK010008362.1:0-24115 GCA_963574355.1 Loris lydekkerianus | reverse complement strand
TCCCTTAATCAAATATACAAACAGCTTCAGAAACATAAAATTTAAATTGGTTTAATTTTGAAGTGTAATCCAATGAGACTGAAAACTAAACATTTCAGGTCTTGTACCAAGTAGTAAAATACTCGAAGGCCTTCAGGATCCTTTGACTGATTTACATCAATAAGAGAACCTATTTTTGATGTGGTAAAAGAAATGTGCTCATCTCCAATAACAATTTCCAGCTCCTATCGGCCAACTCTGTCAGGGGTAGGCCACAAAGCATCATCTTCTTTTGTAATTTCACTGTCATCAATAATTCTCTTTAATTCTTCCATTACACTCTTGTGTACGTAAGCCTCTTTTCTGATCATCACATCATTTTTGTAATTACTGTTGTTGGCGTATCTAAGCTTTCCGTCCGGCCGAAACGCGAACTCCAGAAACTTGTGTCCAAACTTGCCCTTGTGCCCTACATAGTAGTGCAGGTAGAAATCACTAGCCATAGACATTTTTGTCTCAGGAAGCCCGCCTAAATCCTGGAATCTCTTTTGATTCCAGTTCTCCACCACTGCTTAGAAGCAATATGGATTTATTTACACAATATTAATCTTCATTATCAGGGGTATGCATCAAAAGAAATTTCATAACATTACTAAAAAGATTCTATTACCTGATATGAAAAATGATGTGCTTACTAAAAAATAAGAGAGCAAGAAAATAAACTAAAATTCAAGTTTCCAGAGACCAGTAAAGACTATGGAACAAATATTACTATAAAAAATTTTCCTGTCTTGAGAACTTGAAAAATATGTGCATGCTATGATATACTCTACATAAGAACAGTTATTGATACAAAAAAACATATTTATACCTGTCAAATAAAGGACTAAATCATATCCAAGGACTTCCTGGGGTACAAGTACCAAGGTCAAAATGAGAATCGATGAAAGTAAGCTTCCCTCCCCATCTAATGCCTAGCTAATTGAAGATTTTCTTTCTTTCTTTCTTTTTTTTTTTTTCCTGAGACAGCCTCACGCTGTCACCCTAGGTAGAGAGCGTGGCATCACAGCTCACAGCAACCTCCAACTCCTGGGCTCAAGCAATTCTCTTGCCTCAGCCTCCCAAGTAGCTGGGACTACAGGCACCCGCCACAAGGCCTGGCCATTTTTTGGTTGTAGCTGTCATTGTTGTTGGGCAGGCCTGGGCTGGATTCAAACCTGCCAGCTCTGGTGTATGTGGCTGACACCTTAGTCGCTTGAGCTACAGGAGCTGAGCCTGAAGATTTTCTTAAACAAAATTAACTCTATAGATTCAAACTGAAATTATATACACATATTTTTTAATGTGTGAGGCAAGTCCAGTAATGTGATGATTAATTTTATATGCCAACTTGACTGAAACATGGGATACCCAGATTACTGTTTCTAGGTACATCTAGATGTACATTCAAAATTCTTGAGTTTCACAAGCTTCCTCCTGCATTGAATCAGTGGACTGAGTAAAGCAGATTATCCTCCCCAATGTGAGGAGGCATCATCCAATCCATTGAGGGCTTGAATAAAACAAAGGGAAGAGGAAGAGGAAATTCTCTTTGACTGGCTGAGCTAGGACGTAAGTCTTTCTGCCTTTAGAATAAGATTTACACCATCAACCCTCTAGTCTCAAAACTATACTACCAGCTGTCCCTTGGTCTCCAACTTGTAACAACAGATTTTGAAAACTCAACCTCTATAAAAGCCTGTGCCAACTCCTTATAATAAATACACACTGACAAAATTGGTTCCATTTCTTTGGAAAAAACCTGACTAATACAAATAATATTATTTAATATTATTTAATGTTAATATTAAAACATCATAGGTTTTTCTACTGAGATATGGCTGGACAAAAATCACACAAGTGGCTTGTCTCAACTTTACATTTGTGACCTAAAACTACGATTTCCTCAATCTACTCTCAACCCTCCTGATATGCCTAATATCTTCCAATTCAAATTGTTCTTTTTACTTCTTTCAGAAAATAAACCTCTAAACTTCTTAAGGATGAAAGGAAAAGTTACATGACTACACAGAATAGAGCTGAGTATCTGTAAAACTACCATTTCTTTCTTTCTTTCTTTCTTTTTTTTTTAAGAGACAATGTTTCACTTTATCACCCCCGGTAGAGGGGGTAGAGCGACATGGCCTCACACAGCTCCCAGCAACCTCCAACTCCTGGGCTTAGGTGATTCTCTTGCCTCAGCCTCCCGAGTAGCTAGGACTACAGGTGCCCGCCACAACGCCTAGCTATTTTTTTGTTGCAGTTTGGCGGGTGCCAGGTTTGAACCCGACACTCTTGGTATATGGGGTCGGCACCCTGCCCACTGAGCTACAGGCACCGCCCAGAACTACCATTTCTTATACATCTTCCAACCAATCTCTGTTTTTAGTACCATACCTCACTTATGCCTTTAGAGATCCCTGGAGTCTACACCTCACACTCTCTAAGGCTCTGTGGGATACCTACTTGTTTCTCAACAGATCTCTCCCTCTACAGGCAAGTAGCTTACTGCTTCCTCAGTAAGGGTCTAAGACCCTTCCATCTGTTGAAATCTCTCATCCGTTTATCTCCTACCCTGGTTCTTCCTACCATTTCAGTGGGGGTTTCAGGGAAGGAAGAAAGAAAACAATCAATCAATCAATCCTGTTTAAACATCAGTCTCCACTCTTACCTTTTAAAAGTGACACACTGTAAAACATATTATTACATTTTTTCTTAAAAGTAGATATTAAAGTTGCTAATACCCTAATAACCAAATTGAGAAATAGTTAAGGAAAACAAAGGAGGGAAAGTGAGTTAGAAAGAGAAGTAGAGAGCATCGCCCATAGCTCAGTGGGTAGGACCCTGGCCACATACACCGAGGCTGGAGGGTTTGAACCCAGCCCAGGCCAGCTAAACAATGACAACTGCAACCAAAAAACAGCCGGGCGTTGTGGCAGGCACGTGAAGTGCCAGCCACTTGGGAGGCTGAGGCAAGAGAATCCCTTAAGCCCAACAGTTTGAGTTTGCTGTGAGTTTTGACATCACAGCACTCTACCAAGGGCGATATAACAAGACTGTCTCAAAAAAAAAGAGAAACAGACAAGCAACAGATAGGGAAAGAAGAATTCTATCACCTCACAGGGAGAACATGCTTCTCAGATAAGAGACAAATAATCTAGGGCTTCTTACCCAGAATGGGAACTTTACAGTAATGAATTTTTTATCACATTTTGACATTATAAAATTACCTTTTGGGAGGAATAAAAGTTTAATGAATGGGTATGTGTATAACAAAAAATACAGTATAAAATACTTTAAATATAGTTTAAGATACAC
This sequence comes from Loris lydekkerianus, assembly GCA_963574355.1. Taxonomy (NCBI): domain Eukaryota; kingdom Metazoa; phylum Chordata; class Mammalia; order Primates; family Lorisidae; genus Loris; species Loris lydekkerianus. The sequence goes on along the minus strand of CAUYPK010008362.1, from coordinate 20,779 downwards.
AGGAAGAGTAAAAAGAATTTCACTGAACTTCACTCAAATGTAACCTTCCAATATGAAATTAATAATTACATAGTTCCGTGTTTCCATAATACATTTCTAACTCATTTCACATTATAGCTAATTTTTTTCTTTACAAAACTGTTGCACTAAACTAATAAATCACAAGCTCACCCAAGACAGGGAACACTTTTTATTCATCCTTCTATTCCAAGGTCCCCGCACAGTAAATATTCAAATACGTGGAATGACTTAATTAAGCATTTAATTAAAAGTACTACATATAACACACTACCAAGGCAAATAAATAAAAACTATTCCAAATAAATAGTTTCTAATTTCATTAACTTCATCTCATCTCTACTATAACCACCTTACTTTAGGCCCTCCTTGGTTCTTACCTATATTGGTTCAATGAAGTTCCCAATTGGGTTACTGCCTCCATTTCTCCACAAAATATATCCTTCATATAATCTTACTAAAATAACTTCTAAAAAGAAAATCAGATTGTCATTCCGCTGCTTAAAAATCCTTAAACTCCCTTTTTAATTTTTTTTTTTTTTTTTTTTGAGATGGAGTCAACCTGTCACCCTGGGTAGAATGCTGTGGCATCACAGCTCACAGTAACTTCAAACTCTTGGGCTTAAGGGATTCTCTTGCCTCAGCCTCCCAAGTAGCTGGGACAACAGGCGCCCACCACAATGCTCCGCTATTTTTTCTTTTTCTGTTGCAGTTGTCATTGTTGCTTAGCTGGGCCCACGCTGGGTTCAAACCCACCAGCCTCGGTGTACTTGGCCTGCACCCTACCCACTGAGCTCAAGCACTGTCCACCCCCCCTTTTTAATTTACTTAATGAATAAATCTCTGGATGTCACAATGATAGCGCTTCATTTGTCATCATGTTATCCAGATTTATTGTGCTTTTCTAGCTAACTACCCTTCCCCTCAAAATGAAGAGTAGTTTTTTTTAGCATGACATAGACATCCCTTCAGAATAAGGTCTCTGCCTCTTTAATCTGCACTCCCAACCACTTACCTAACCTCCAGTCCTACCAAACTACACTATTTCTTGTGACATGTTCTATCATGGTTCAGTATCGTTGCTCATTCTATATCTCTGTGCCCATTCCCTAACTCACATTTATCCAAGGTTCAATTCAAACTCCCTCTCAACTCCATCTGAGGAGGAGTGTTTCCTGATTCTCTACTGTTCTAGAAAAGTCACTCTATGCTCATTTCATGCATCTCTCTATTAATGGCAACTCTCATAAAAAGAATTTGTATCATCAGTACACCTATCTCCTCCAGTGGACTGTAAATGCATTGAGAACAAGGGCTAGGTCTTAATCTTCTGTAATCCAGGGCAAAAATAAATCAAATAGAGCTAATGAAGTCCACATTTACCAACAAGCAATCTACCTCATAATAAAGATTTCTCCATCCCTAAAAAATAAGTACTTATGAATATGTGTATATTGGAGGAAAGAAGGACAGTAATCAAATGCAAAAGAAAAGCAAAGGAGAGAAAAAAGTGAGAGTTAAAGAATTAAGAAAAGATATCATTACACAAGTAAGAGCACTTTGACATAATAACTGCCTTTCTAGACATTTACCATAAGGAAAAAAATAGATAAACAGAAAATATGTGGAATCGGGGGCGGCGCCTGTGGCTCAAAGGGGTAGGGCACCGGCCCCATATACCAGAGGTGGCAGGTTCAAACCCAGCCCCGGTCAAAAAAAAAAAAAAAGAAAAGAAAATATGTGGAATTGTTAACTATAAGACTGACCTTTAAAATTGGTGTACTTGAGCCACCACGCCTGTAATCCTAGCACTCTGGGAGACCAAAGCGGGTAGATAGCCTTGAGCTCACAGGTTTGAGACCAGTCTGAGCCAAAAGGAGACTCCATCTCTAAAAATAGCTGGGTGTTGTTGAGGGGTACCTATAGTTCCAGCCACTAGGGAGGCTGAGGCAAGAGAATTGCTTGAGCCCAAGAGTTCGAGGTTGTTGTGAGCTATGACACCATGGCACCCTACCAAGGGCGACGAAAGGAGACTCTGTCTGAAAAAAAAAAGAAAAAAAAAAAAAAAGTAAAATCTTGTCAAAAAATATTTTTTGAATTTTTTTTAGCAATGAGGTTTTGTTACATCGCAGGCTGGTCTCAAGCTCCTAGCCTCGAGTGACCCTCCTGCCTTTGCCTCCCAAAGTACTGGGATTATAGGTGTGACCCACTATACCTGTACCACCACATTGGGAATAATTTAAATGTCAAGTGAAAACAATTTGTAAAATGTTTCATTACAAATGGTAAGTCCCCAATTTTTTTTTTTTTTGCAGTTTTTGGCTGGGGCTTGGTTTGAACCCACCACCTCCGGCATATGGAACCGGCGCCCTACTCCTTTGAGCCACAGGCACTGCCCAGAACCTTTCAAAATTAAAAATTAAAGGTTTTATTTTTTAAATAAAGCTATTAGAAAAAAATGATAGGAATAAAGACAATGTTTAAAATATAAAATGCAAGCAATTCATAGGAATCTTGTGATCGGACATGGACATGTTATAAGAGAAGAGTTATTTATGAAGTAACAATTCCCAAAATCCTGGCCATAGATTTTAAAAAAGAAAAGAAAATTAGGAACATAAACTAAACAATACTCTCAGTTAAAAACGTGTCCTAAAAAAAAAAAAAAGTGTCCTATTTTGGATCTGATCAATACTATTTCCTACAAAACAAACTCAATATCTAACCAGTAACCAAACTTCTCCTTTTTTAATTTAATTTATTTTAGAGATAGGAGTCTCACTACATTGCCCAGGCTGGACTCAAACTCCTGGACTTACACGATCCTCTTGTGTTAGCCTCTTGAGTAGTTGGGACCACAGGTACACACAACTGTGTCAGGCTCAGTAATCAAACTTCTTAACATTTCCACTAGGAAGTGGCGCCTGTAGCTCAGGGGGTAGGGCGCCAGCCACATTCGCCCAGGCTGGCAGGTTCAAACCTGGCCTGGGGCCAGCTAAACATCAATGACAACTGCAACATTTCCACTAGGAAATCTGACAAGGAATTCAAACTTAATATACACAAAATAGCATCCAATCTTTCAAAGTCCTCTTTTCTCAGGTAGCCCTGCTCTTAGTCTAGGCAGGGCTCTCATGTATGTATGACAGGATTTCAAAGCATGGCTGTTATAGGATCTCCCAACCTTCATGATCTTCTTAACATGCCTGTGACACTCTTCCAACTGCATGGTGAGATCTATGTCTCCTTCCTCAGGAAACCTGGGCAGACCTTCGTTTTATTTTTTTTTGCAGTTTTTGGCCAGGACGGGTTTGAACCCACCACCTCCAGTATGTGGGGCCAGTGCCCCACTCCTTTGAGCCACAGGCGCCGCCCCTGGGCCGACCTTCATGACTACCTCAACTAACAAAGGAACTAAAGAGAAACTACGAAACTTCCAAAACTAGGTCATAAAAGGTGAAAAAGTTTCTGCCTGGTCTTTTTGGGTCACTCTGAGAATTCTCAGAAACCACATGGAGAGGCTATAAGTAGGTGATCTGGCCCACGAGCCTGTACACATGTGAATGAAAAAGCCTCAAGATGATTCTGGTCCTAGCCACCGTCTAACTGCAGCTTCATGAAGACCCTAAGAGACAACTGCCTAGCTGAGCCCAGTCGATCCCCAAAATTGTAAGAGATAATAATTGTTACTTTAAGCTACTACATTTTGATGTAATTCATTACATAGCAATGGACAAATGGAATAGCAGATAAGTAATTTGATATTCTTCAAACCATCTTTTAAAGAAAAGGGTAAAAACCATGAAAGGGTACATAAGAAAGAAAATCTACTAATGGTAGTCTCTCCTCTACTGAGCTGTTTAGTTCTGACTCCAAATTTGCATACCCCACTCAATAAAACAAGCTTTTGGCCTCTTAAGAGTACAATTTAGGGGCTCAGCACCTGTAGCTCAAGCGGCTAGGGCCCCAGCCACATACACCAAAGCTGGTGGGTTCGAATCCAGCCTGGGCCTGACAAACAACAATGACAACCAAAAATAGCCGGGCCTTGTGGCATGTACCTATAATCCCAGCTACTTGGGAAGCTGAGGCAAAAGAATCGCTTAAGCCCAAGAGTTGGAGGTTGTGAGCTGTGACATCACGGTACTCTACCCAGGGTGACAGCTTGAGACTGTCTCAAAAAAGAGTATAATTTAGCAAACTAATGTTATACAAGCAAAAACCTAGGGAAAGAAAGGGAGTTTTACCTCTATCTATAGTAGCTTATCAAGGTTTTCCTCCAAACCATACACATTAACTCAAAGTAAGGAGTTCTGGTGAATGCACTTTTTTTTTCTCATTAGGTCCTCAGTGTCATTTCAGCACCTCCCATAGGCTGGCACTGCCTCCCCCCAAGACCTTACCTAGCTAGCCAGCTCCTTAATGTGTCTATACATCATCATCCAACTATTTCATCAACCCAAAAACATAAGTGCCATTCTGAACCCTACCTGCTCCATCTCCCCTCCTCTTTATTCAATCCAACATCAAGTTTTGACAAGCTTGACTTTTAATCTTACAAATCTATCCTCTTCTTTCAAGTCCATTGCCATATCCCACACCATCTCTATCTTTCTGTTGCCCAGATATTTGTAAGGAATCCTACCGAATCTCCCAGCTCCCCATTTTATACCCATTTAGCCACATCTCCACACAAATACAAAGAACAAATCCATACTTAGCACCATTCAATGGCCCGTAGGATAAAGTCCATGTCTCCATTATACAGCTGACAATCTTGTTTGATTTGGTTTTATTTACTTCTATACAATGATGTCTTACCCTCTATTTTAAAATTTTTATTCTATGCGTGTCATCTTGACCAACATGAATTCCCCATTATCCATCTTTCCTATCTCTATTTCCCAAAATAAGCCTTTATACCCATACATGCTACAACAAGGGTGCCCTGGAAAACATTATAGTAAATGAAAGAAACCAGTCACAAATGCCCACATATTGTGATGTTCTGTCAATATGAAATGTCCTGGCTTGGCACCATAGATCAGCACAGGGGTTACAGCACTGGCTACATGCACTGAGGTTGGCGGGTTCGACCCCAGCCCAGGCCTGCTAAACAACAATAACAACTGCAACAAAAAAATAGCCAGGTGTTGTGGTGGGCACCTGTAGTCCCAGCTACTTGGGAGGCTGAGGCAAGAGAATCGCCTAAGCCCAAGAGGTTGAGGTTGCTGTGAGCTGTGATGCCACAGTACTCTAACCCAGGGCGACATAATGAGACTGTCTCAGAAAAAAAATTAAAAAATGAAATGTCCAAAACAGGCAAATCCACAGAGACATAAAAGTAGATTAGTGCTGCCTGGGGCTGGGGAGAGGAAGAAATAGGGAGTGACTGCTAACCAGTAGTAGCTTCTTTCTAGAGTGATGAAAACGTCTGGAATTAGATAGTGTGACAATTACACTACTCTGAATATACTGAAAGCCTTTAAATGTACAGTTTAAAAGTGAATTTTATGATATCTGAATATATCTAAATAAAATAGTTTTCAGAGAACATTCCTTCATACATGTTATTATTTAGGCCTTGAATACTGTCTAACGCTATGCCCTGCCACTGTTACTTGCATTTTACCTATCTTCCTCATCCTACCCTAGACTTCCTCCATGATGCCCTTTTGTTCTTGTATGCCTTTTGCACCTATCATAACAATTTTCACCTGACTCATGATTTTTGTAAACCGTCTCTCCCTTCCAGACTATTAAGGTTTGTCTGGACAGAGATTGTTACCATCTTGAAATTGTTATTTCATATTAACATCACCATGTTTTATCAGGGTGTCTGCTCTCTATTCCCAATCACAACACAACTATTCAGAAACTTATTAGTTTGATGATTTCCTTTTAAAGAAAAATAAAGCATGGTTTGGCACCCATAACTCAGTAAGTAGGGCTCCAGACACATACACTGAAGCTGGCAGGTTTGATCCCAGCCCGAGCCTGCTAAACAATAACTGCAACCAGAGAAAAAAAAAAAAAAAAAAAGCCAGGCGTTATGGCAGGAGCCCGTAGTCCCAAGAATTTGGGAGGCTGAGGCAAGAGAATCACTTAAGCCTAAGAGTTTGAGGTCGCTGCGAGCTATGATGCCACAGCACTCTACTGAGGACGGCATAATGAAACTGTCTCAAAAAAAAAAAAAGAAAAAGAAAGCATGATACAAAATACAAATATAGCAATAGAATGCATGGCAAAACTGAGATTAGAATCTCCAATCAACCATTACCAATACGTATTATACCATGTTTTGCCATGTACGATGTGCTGCTGGTTATAAGGTACACCCATGGTTTGGGCCCAAACTTACAGGGGAAAAAACATTTCATTTTAATTTTTTAATACCTATTTGTATTTGTTTATTATGTTTTTTGTATTACAAAGGAATTTTAGCATCTTTTAAAATATATTGTGGTACAAGAAATTTTATGTAACAAGTAATTACAAGACACAAGAACAGATAGAAGGTACAAGAAATTTTATGTACCTGTAACAAATTTACAATATTTACACAACATAGAAGGCCAAGAGCTCTTCATCACAGTCAATATGAGAAGTACCATCTTCAGTTTCTGCCCTACTGGTACCTTCCTCATCCTGGTAAATTTCATCCTCCTCAGCTGCTGTCACTTTTTAAATTACACCACTTTCTTCTTGACACTGCCACACAGTCTTAAAATACAATCACAAATCTGGGCGATTAATGCTTTCTTGATTCCGCCTGTAAGTTTTAAGTCATTACCACCTGACTCCATACATGACGTCCATTCTTCTCCATTAGGGCCTTAAAGGGCTTGTTTACTGACACATCAAGAGGTTGCAGTTGGCTGGCTGGTCCATCAGATTTCACAAGTTGGGTTTACTGAGATTGCTTTGGACTTTGTGTAACATGGGCCTTGAAGTGATAAAAAAACAAGCAAAGCTGAGACACCCATCCATCAGGCTGCCATGATCTGACTTTGTTACACCAGATTTCCAGGCCTTCTTCATTCATCCATTCTTTTTCATGCATGTGGACAACTACACTTGGAATCTTTTCTTTGGGAAACATTTTTCTTTTAAAGATGATCACAGGTGGTAGCTTTGTCTCATCTGAACAACAGGCAAGAACAAAAATGAAATGTGTTTTCTCGTGTGCATTAGTTTTAACAGCCACAGTCTTTACTCCTTTGATGTCCACAATTGTGTGGAATGGCACATCAAATGTGAGTGGGACCTCATCCATATTGGCAATTTGGGACAGGTCAAACTTATGTCTTTCAAAGAAAGATAACTTAAGAATGAAATTTCCAAAATTTGGTTTTCATAGGCTGCTAGAAATTTGGTATAATTCTCTTTTTTTTTTTTTTTGAGACAGAGCCTCAAGCTGTCGTCCTGGGTAGAGTGGCTGCTAGAAATTTGGGGCAAGTTTTGTTTAGGCCTTCATGCTCAAATTTAGATGTTCCTGAGAAATCACTGATAGTTTTTTTTCTCATACAATCCTTTTACTCTCTTCTTGTAAAAATGTGACCAAAAAGAGATCCCAATTTGACACTACACCAGAATCCTGGTCTTCACCTCCTGCTCCATCTCTGGCCACTCTAGAGGTTTCCCTCACAATGCCTTCTTCTATTTTGGCATCTGAAGAAGCTTTTCTTCCTGTTACCTCTACAATCTGATGATGACACTCTCAGTGGGAGACGGTGCAAAGTATCTCTCAGCAGCTCTGTTGACATGCTCTTTAGCATATTTAATAGCTGTTAGCATAAAGCCAGCAGTGTACTTGGCTTGGTGCCTGTAGCTCAGTGGTTAGGGCGCTGGCCACATACACCAAGGCAGGTGAGTTCAAACCCAGCCCAGGCCTGCTAAATGACAACTGCAAAATAAAAAAAAAAAAAGCTGGTGTTGTGGTGGGTGCCTGTATTCCCCGCTACTTGGGGGGCTAAGGCAAGAAAATAGCTTAAGCCCAAGAGTCTAAGGTTGCTGTGAGCTGTGATGATAGAGTACTCTACAGAGAGCCACATAGTGAGACTCTGTCTCAAAAAAAAAAAGAGCCAGCAGTGTACGAAAACCTTTTTGACATTTTCCAAAAAAATTTCCAATAATTTTTGTAAAAATATCAGCTAGATTGCTAGCTCCAGCCTAAAGAGTACCAAAAAAAAAAAAAAAAAAAAAAAAAAAAAATCCATCGCTCTTTGTTGGCCAGGAAGGCTTTCATTGAAAGTTTGTTATAAGTTCAACAAAACCAATTGCCATATTCCAGGGTATTGGGGGGGGCGCCTGTGGCTCAAGGAGTAGAATGCTAGCCCCATATACCAGAGGTGGCTGGTTCAAACCGGCCCTGGCCAAAAGCTGCAAAAAAAAAAAAAAAAAAAGAAACAAAAAACCCCAGTCCATATTCCAGGGTATTACTTTGCATACAGATATCATTATTGCTTTTTAGAGTTATACTTTTAAAGTGTAAGCATAAATTAAAGAAATAAGAACATTTATATAGATACAGACTTAGCACTATCCATGTATAATGTGCAAAATGTGAGCAAAAGGTGTGCATTATACACAGCCAAATACAGTACTTGGCTTGATGTTTAATCCAAATGAACATCTTTTATGAATAGTCAGGGGAACTTGGTGGAAACACTGGCTCAAGAATCTGGCAGATCCAAGTGTGAATTCACACTCTAGTACTGTGGGTCCCAATCCCTGGGTGGTGAACAGGTATCAGATCCACTTGCTGTCTGTCCCTACCCTGGCCCCCACCACCCAGGTCTATGGAAAAACTGTCTTCCATGAAACTGGTCCCCCATGCCCAAAGATCCTGGTCTACATCCATGGCCTGTTAGTAACCAGTGCACAGATGGAGGTGAGCAGGTAAGTGAATAAAGCTTCTGTATTTTTATTTTTTCTTTTTTAAATCATAACTGTGTACATTAACGCATTTATAGGGTACAATGTGCTAATTTTATATATAATTTGGAATGCTTACATCAAACTGGTTAATATAGCCTTTACCTCACTTTAACTATTGTGTTAAGACATTTAAACTCTACTCTTAATAGATCTGACACTGCAATATTGCCTTGCAATATACACCATAACTTCTGTATTTTTAGCCACTCCCCACTGCTCACATCATCACTTGAGCTCCACCTCCTCCATTTGTGGAAAAATTGTCTTCCATGTAACTGCTCCCTGGTGCAAAAAGGTTGGAGACCGCTGCTCTAGTATTTAACAGTTGTTGCTACTCTTAGCAAGAAATCTGAGTCTCAGTTTCTTCATATAAAAACTATACTTTTTTTTTTTTTTTTGAGACAGAGTCGTCTTATGTCACCCTCAGTAGAGTTCTATGGCGTCACAGCTCACAGCAACCTCTACCTCTGGGGCTTAAGCGATTCTCTTACCTCAGCCTCCCGAGTAGCTGACACTATACTTTTTTAGGTTTTTCTTTGTTTGTTTGTTGTTTTTGTTTTTGTTTGGGTTTTTTTGTTTGTTTTGCAGTTTTTGGCTGGGGTTGGGTTCGAACCCACCACCTCTGGCATATGCAGCCCCAGCCTTACTCCTTTGAACCATAGGTGCCACCCACTTTTTTAGTTTTTAATGATGAAAAGGGTTTGTTTTTTTTTGAGACAGAGTCTTAAGCTGTCGCCCTGGGTAGAGTGCCTTGGCTTCACGGCTCATAGCAACCTCAAACTCTTGGGCTTAAGCGATTCTCTTGCCTCAGCCTCCCAAGTAGCTGGGACTACAGGCGCCTGCCACAACACCCAGCTATTTTTTTGTTGTTGCAGTTGTCATTGTTGTTTTTAGCTGGCCCACGCTGGATTCAAACCCTCCAGCCCCAGGGTATGTGGCCGACACCATACCCACTAAGCTATGGGCACTGCCCTGAAAAGGATATTTTTTTCTTTTCTTTTTTTTTTTTTTTTTTTTTTTGCGTTTTTTGGCTGGAGCTGGGCTTAAACCAGCCATCTCCACCATATGGGGCCAGTGCCTACTCCTTTGAGCCACAGGCACTGCCCTGAAAAGGATATTTTTATTGATGAAGAAGAATGTGTTAATGTAAAGTGCCTTGCACAGACCTAACTGTAAGTGCTTAATAAATAGTAGGTATTATTATTCATCATCAAATGCAACTTTTGTGAAAGAATTAGGACAAAAAGGCACACAATACAATTTGTACCATGAAACCAAAGAGTGGACTAGTTTGTTTCCACAGTTAATAATCCATCAAGGGCATTGGTCTTAAGTGATCAATTCAAGCCTGAACAATGAAAGAGAAAAATAAGAACAAAAAAAGTAACCTGCTGCTCAACTTTCTGATGAGGCTAAGTAAATTTGATCCTAAAAATATACCCTTTCAATATGAACACCCTTACAGTGGCAGAAAACAAAGAGATAATCTCTAAGAAGAGCTTTTTTTCTGCAGATGAAGACCAGAGTAGATTGAGAGTAGGATCTGAGAAGCTGACATTGTGGCTTCCCCACATTCACACAGGGCTTCAATTTCCAGGATATCAGTCTGGCATTGAATTCTCAGCCAACAGCTATAAAGAACAAGGTGATTGTTTTCACCTAGGACAGGCTAAAGAAGAAACCTAGTAGTTTAACAAATATTGGAAAACATGGTAACAGATGTATCAAATATAGGAAGGCAGTGAAATCCCTGGAATAGCAACTGATTTGAGATCAGGACTAAAACAAGGAGCATGCTTAATTCTCATGTCTGAAATAATCCAGACATGAGAATTAAGAAGTAGTACTTCTTCCTGAAGTAGTAAGACTAAAGGCCACATAATCAAATTTACACACATATATGACATAGGCCAGAAACTATTCAGATAAACAACATCCCTGTGATGCTTAATTTTACATGTCAACTTGACTGGGCCAAGGAATGCTGTAATACCTGATTAAACATTATTTCTGGATAAGCCAATGAGAGTGTTTCCAGAAGAGATTAGCATTTGAATTGGACTAAGTAAACCAGATTGCTCTTCCCATGATACATATATGTATTTATAAATCATTCTCTGTGTGTGTATGTAATGAGATTTATTATAAGGAATTTGTTCACACTATTATAAAGGAAGAAATGTCCTGTGATCTGCCACCTGCAAGCTTGAGACCTGTATCTCCTACTGGTTCTGATTCTCTGAAGACCTAAAGTAGTACATAATTTGTCCACGACTAAACCATTAATCAACATTATATTAGCCCAAGTCCATACCTCTTAGATGGTATATTCTATTGGATTATCTTTGCCAACAGAATTCTCAAATTGTCTACCCCATCCCATACATACACAACAATTTTAATTGTAAGATAAAATGCCATGTTCAGAGGAAACTTATCCACCTAACCAGTTTATTAGCCTAGTATGAGTTCCTGATCTAAATTTAATGAATTACAGACCCTTCTAGGCTATGCCTGAGTGATATAGTTGTAACCACTGCCTTTAAAATCTGTGAGATAAGGTGGTGACTGTGGCTCGAAGGAGTAGGGCGCTGGCCCCATATGTCGGAGGTGGTGGGTTCAAACCCAGCCCCAGCCAAAAACTACAAAATAAATAAATAAATAAAATAAAATAATAGAAGTGAAAATCATTAAAAAAAAAAAAAAAAATCTGTGAGATATCCTAGCATCCTTATAAAACTCCGCTTTCCCCCTCTAAATTAGCTCCAGTGAGCATGAGGCAAACCACTGCCCTGAATTTTGAAAGACAGACAGGTAAATACAAAAAAATCACGAATTACCAGGCATGGTGGCTTACATTTGTAATCCTAGCACTTTGGAAGGCCAAGGAGGACCGTTTGAGACATAGCGAGACATAATCTCTACAAAAAATTTAAAAATTAGCGTTCCTGTAGTGCATGCCTATAGTCCCAGCCACTCAGGAGGCTGATGAGGCAGAAGGGTCATTTGAGCCCAGAAGTTGGAGGCTATAGTGAGCTATGATGTCACTGTACTCCAGGCTGGACAACAGAAGGAAACTCTTGTCTCAAAAAAAAGAAAAAAAAAAAAAAAAAATTACCTGAGCAGAAACCTCTGTGGGTAACTGGTGCTGGGATGGGCAGGCTTGAAATATAACTGATGAATTGCTAGATGCTTGCTGTGGGTAACTCTTGAGAGTTAAAATCTCTAGGAGGAATCCATCTTGGGGGACTCTCACACTTTTGTGAGTGTTACCTCTATCCAGGAGCTTGACCTCGTTCTGACAGTATTAGAGAAATCCCCTCAGTCCCCCACCCATGCCCATTCTTCTGGCAAAAAGAGGGGAAAAGAAACCATTTTGAAATATGCCAAGGCTCGGTGCCTGTAGCTCAAGCGGCTAAGGTGCCAGCCACATACACCAGAGCTGGCAGGTTCAAATCCAGCCTGGGGCTGCCAAACAACAATGACAACTACAACCAAAAAACAGTGGGGCGTTGTGGTGGGCACCTGTAGTCCGCACCTGTAGTCCCAGCTACTTGGGAGGCTGAGGTAAGAGAATCGCTTAAGGCCAAGAGTTGGAGGTTGTTGTGAGCTATGATGCCTCGGCACTCTACCCAGGGCAACAGCTTGAGGCTTTGTCTCAAAAAAAAGAAAGAAAGAAGCCAGAGCTTTCAGTTCTTAACAAAGTCTGCCCTCAGGATAAACTATTTAACAAGAGCCTAGCTTGCTGGGGTTAGACTAGAGCCTGACTGACCAGGAGAGAGAAATACCCAACTCTAGCCAATTCTAGCTATCCTGTCCCCTCTAAATGGGGGATAGGGGAGGCTAAGAAGCACTTGATAAATCCTCAGTCCAGAGGTACAAAGCTTGAGACTTAATCAGAAAATTATAGAAAACTTCCCTCTAAACAACATCACATTATTATTTACAGCAGTATATAATGTCCAGCTAACAAGAAAAGATTATAAGGCACACAAAAAAGCAAAAATATACCTTAAAGAGACAGACCAAAGATCAGAACTAGATATGGCAGGGATGCTGAAACTATCAGATCAGGAACTTTTTAAAACAAATGTGATTAATATGCTAAGAGCTGCAATTGGTAAAGTAGACATCATGCAAAAACACATGAGCAATGAAAATAGAAAGAAATTCTAAGAATGAAACAAAAAGAAATGCTAGAGCTGGGTGTGGTGGCTCACACCTATAATCCTAGCACTCTAGGAAGTCAAGGCAGGTGGACTGCCTTAGCTCAGGAGTTCAAGACCAGCCTGAGCAAGAGTGAGACCTCCCATCTCAGAAAATAGCTGGGCCTTGTGGCGGACGCATGTAGACTTAGCTACGGGGGAGGCTGAGGCAAGAGGACTGCTCAAGCCCAAGAGTTTGAGGTTGCTATAAGCTATGATACCCACTCTACTGAGGGTAACACAGTGAGACTCTGTCTCAAAAAAAAAAAAAAAAAAAAAAAAAGTACTACAAATCAAAAACACTGGAACAGAAATTTAGAATGCCTCTGATGGACTTATTAGGAGACTGGATGTGGCTGAGGAAAGAATCTTTAAACTTGAGGATATCTCAATATAAACCTCCAAACCTGAAAAATCAAAGAGGGGGAAAAAACATTGAAAAAATACAACAGAATGTCCAAAAACTGGGAGACAACTACAAAAGGTGTAGCATATGTGTAATGAGAATACAAGGAGAAAAAGAAAGAGAAAAAAAGAAATATTGGTAGCAATAACTGAGGATTTACCCCCAAATTAATGTGAGATACTAATACTCAAGATCAAGGAAGCTCAGAGAACATGAAGCATGATAAATGCAAAAAAAAAAAAAAAAAAAACAAGAACAACAACAAACCACACTGAGGCATACCATATTCAAACAATAGAAAATCAAAGATAAAAAGTACTGAAAGAAAGCAGAGGGAGAAAAAACTCTATACCTACAGAGGAGCAAAGGTAAAAATTACATCCAATTTCTCCTCAGAAACCCTATATGAAAGAAGATGAGTAAAATATTTAAAATGAGAAGAAAAAATGCCAACCTGGAAGTCTATACCCCCACAAAATTATGCTTCAAAAGTGAAGGAGACTATCTCAATAATCTCTACGAACATCAATGCACCAGATGTACTAATCAAAAGATGCAGACTGACAGAATGAATCAAATAAGACCTAACTATATGCCATCTATATGAAACCTGCTTTATATGTAAAGACACATATAGATTAAAAGTAGATGGATGGAGGACAGCACCTGTGGCTCAGTGAGTAGAGCACAGGCCCCATATACTGAGGGTAGCGGGTTCAAACTCCGCCCCAGCCAAATAGGTTAACAAAAAAATAGCCAGGTGTTGTGACCGGCACCTATAGTCCCAGCTACTCGGGAGGCTGAGGCAAGAGAATCGTCTAAGCCCAAGAGCTGGAGGTTGCCGTGAGCTATGAGACCACCACACTCTACCAAGGGCGACAAAGTAAGACTCCGTCTCTAAAAGAAAAAAAAAAAGTAGATGGATGAAGAAACATATACCTTGCTAACACCAATCAAAAGAAAGCAGAAGTAATTACATTAACTTCAGGCAGAGCAGAGTTCAGATTAAGGAAAATTATCAGGGATAAAGAGGGTCATTACATAATGACTAAGGATTTATTCTCAAAAAGACATAACAATTCCTACCTTGTGTGTATTTAGCAAAAGAACATCAAAATGAGGTCAAAACCGATAGAACTTCAATGATAAATAGATGAATCCACTGTTACAGAAAGAAACTTTTAACACCCCTCTATCAGAAACCAGCAGGCAGAAGAAAATCAGTTGAGCTCACATCATCCATAAGTTAGATGAAATGTACATCTATAGAATACGTCAACAACAGAAGAATATACATTCTTCTCACTCATATTAGACAGTCACCAAGATTAAGACCACATTTTAGGCCAAAAAGCACTCCTTAACAAATTTAGGAGTACAGAAGGCATACAATGTCTGCTCTCAGACCATGATGGAATTAAACTAGAGATCAATAACAGAACCCTATCTGGAAAATCTGAAAACATGTGGAGATTAAACAACATACCTCAAACAATGTATGTATCAAAAAAATTTTTCAAAGGAAATTTTAAAAGCTTTTAAACTAAATGAAAGCAAAAATACAGCTTACCAAAATTAGTGGGATTTAGAGAAAGCAGTGCTTAGAGAAAAACTTACATCACTAAATACACATACTAGAAAAGAAGAAAGAGGTTGGGCACAGTGGCTCACACCTATAATCCTAGCTCCCCGCGAGGCTAAGGCAGGAGGACCCCTGGAGCTCAGGAGTTCGAAACCAGCCTGAGCAAGAGTGAGACCCATGTTTACTAAAAATAGAAAATATCAGCCAGGTGTTGTGCCAGGAACCTGTAGTCCCAGCTATTCAAGAGACTAGGCAGAAAGATCCCTTGAAGCCAGGAGTTTGAGGTTACTGTGAGCTAGTACTCTGGCCTGAGGTAACAGAGAGAGACTCTATCTTAATTAATAAATAAATAAATAAATAAAATAAAGCGTACAGGCTCTAAGCAGGTCGCAGTGGTTGGTACCCACCTGTAATCCAAGCTACTTGGAAGGCTGAAGCAGGAGGATCACTTGAGCCCAGGAGTTCCAGGCAGCCTGGGCAACAATAACAACAAAAAAAGAGTATAACTCTAGGGACTGAGTTCAAATGCAGGTACTAGATGTCTGACCTTAGGCAAATGACTCTACAGTTGTGCCTGAAGTACCTCATCAATAGAATAAGGACAATAATAATAACCCCTACCTCACAGGATTGCCGGGAGGACTATTTTGCCTACTACATGGAAAGTACTCAATGTTTTTATATCATTGCTTAAATTTACTATTATTAACTTTTTACCAATAAGAGAGGTAAAAATAGTATTTTGTTATGGAATCATCATTTCCCTAGTAACTAGTAAGAATGAACATAAATGCTTTTACCATTCTAGACTTTTATATTTCCTATCCTTTGATCTACTGTTCTAATCCTTCGAAAAAAAAGTTTTCTATTGGGATATTTGCATTTTTCTTAATGATTTGTCAGAATCTTTACATATTCTGGGCATTAATTATCTGACTGCTAAATATGATGTAAATATTTTCTAATATGGTACCTAAGCTCTGACCCATAGAATGTTAGGTTCTATTTATGACCAAATCACACAGATAGTAGTATTGGCCAATGTTCTGCTAAGAAAATTTCAAGTCCCGCTCTCTATTTTTAAAACTTTGCAATTAAACTAATACAGCCTCTTTGGAAAGAAGTATGGAGAATCCTCAAAGAACTCACATTAGACCTCCCATTTGATCCCACAATCCCGTTACTAGGCATCTACCCAGAAGAAAAAAAATCATTTTACCACAAGGACATTGTACTAGATTGTTTATCACAGCTCAATTTATAATCACCAAGATGTGGAAATAATCAAAATGTCCATCAACCCAGGAATGGATTAACAAACTGTGGCATATGTATTCAGCCACCAAAAAGATGGAGACTTTACATCTTTTGTATTAACCTGGAATGGAGTTGAAACACATTCTTCTTAGTAAAGTATCACAAGAATGGAAAAGTAAATATCCAGTGTACTCAATACTAATACAAAGCCAGCAGATGATCTAATACACACCCACGTAAGAGAAAAACTAAATTCAATTCAAGTTGGGAGGAAGGGGACAAGGGAGGGAGTACATGGGAGAGATTAGGGGATGATGTGCTCCCACTTAATGGACACAATATAAGGGTCTTGGCACATCTTTTGGGTGTGAGACACAACTGCAAGAGGGACTGTGCCTAATATACACGGATATTGTAACCTGGTTGTTGGTATGCTCACATTAACGTGACATTTTTAAAAAAGACTGAAACACAAACATCCAACTCTGCAATTGCTTAAATTTAGGAGAAGGGGGTAGGAAACGCCCTCTAAGCAACAGAAAGTATAAGCCAAAGGCTTAGAAGCAATTTCTTTTTTTTTTTGAGACAGAGCCTCAAGCTGTCACTCTGGGTAGCATGCTGTGAAATCACAGCTCACAGCAACCTCAAACTCCTGGGCTCAAGCGATTCTCCTGCCTCTGCCTCCCAAGTAGCTGGGACTACAGGTGCCCGCCACAACACTCGGCTATTTTTTGGTTGCAGCTGTCGTTGTTTGGCGGGCCCAGGCTGAATTCGAACCTGCCAGCTCAGGTGTATGTGGCTGGCGACTTAGCACTTGAGCCACAGGTGCCGAGCCTAGAAGCAATTTCTAACTTACCTACTGCTATCTCCTAAATGCCTGGTACAGGGTCTGCACATAATAGACTCTGGATGAGGCCAGGTGTGGTGGCTCAACGCCTGTAATCCTAGCACTATAGAAGGCCGATTGCTTAGCTCAGGAGTTCTCAACCAGTCTACTAAACAAGAGTAAGACCTTATCTCTAAAAACAGCCAGGCATTGTGGTGGGCACCTGTAGTTCCAGCTAGTTGGGAGGTTGAGGCAAGAAGATCACTTGAGTCCAAGAGTTTGAGGTTGCTGCAAGCTATGATGCCACAGATGCTATGACTCTACCAAGAGAGTCAAAGTGAGATTCTGTCTCATAAAAAAAATAAAATAAAATAAAAAATAGACTCTGGATGAACAAGTATATCTGAATAAATGTAAAATCTCCTTATTAGGGTACAAGATCCTCATGGGCAGGATAGTGTCACACTTGTCATCTTAGTATCCATATCCATAATGCCTAACAGCGTGTTTACACAGAAATAGCACTCAAATGTTCTTGCTGAATAGACTGCTATCTTGGAACATGCATGAAAGTAGCTGAAGTAACCAATGTGAATTACACTGAGTACTTCTTTACAGAGTCTGGTGGTGGTTGTGTCTTATCTCAAATTCACTGTTTTGAGTCTTTGTTCTGGAAAAAAAATTGCCCCCAGCTATAACAGTGCCCCGAATCCGTCTGGATGTTGCCGAGACCACATCTGTGCGATATTTCTCAGGTTTTAGTCTCCTCCAAAGCCTTTATTCTTACTGTATTATTTAAGAGTAAGTCCACTTCAGGCTGCTAGCTTATTTCTTTCTTTTCGAGACAAGAGTCTCACTTTGTTGCTCTCAGTAGAGTGCTGTGATGTCATAGCTCACAGCAACCTCCAACTCTTAGACTCAAGCGATTCTCTTGCCTCAGCCTCCAGAGTAGCTGGGACTACAGATGCCCACCACAACACCTGGCTATTTTTACAGACGAGGTCTCACTCTGGCTCAGGTCTCGAACCATGTGAGCTCCAGCAATCCACCTGCCTCAGCCTCTCCCAGAGTGCTAGGATTACAGGCGTGAGCCACCACACCCAGCCTGCTCATTTTCTGTAACCCCAGCACTTTGATAGGCCAAGGCAAGAAAATCAGCTGAGGTTAGAAGTTTCAACCCAGACTGGAGTTCAGTGGTACGTTCACAGCTCACTGTAACCTGAAACCAAGTCCTCTGCTCGAGAAATCCTCCAACCTCAGCCTCTCAAGTAGCTAGGACTACAGGTGCACACTACCACACTCAGCTGATTGGGCTTTTGCTATGTTTCCCAGGCAGGTCATGAACCCCTGGCGTCATGTGATCCCCCCACCTTAGCCTCCAAAAGTGCTGGGTTATAGATGTGAGCCACTGTGACAGATTCTACACAAAAATTTATACACAAATGCTCATACCAATATTATTAATATAAACCCAAAGTGGAAACAACCCAAATATCCATTAACTGATGAATTTATAAATAAAATGTGGTATATACACAGGATATTATTTGATAATAAAAGGAAAAGGAGTACTGATACATGCTACAACATGGATGGACCTTGAAAATATTATGCTACATGAAAGAAGGCAGACACAGATTCCATGCATATGAAATGTCCAGAAGAGGCAAATACCATGTACACAGAGACAAAAAAGTAAATTAGTGGTTGCCAGAGGCTGAAGAGGGGTGATGGAGGAAATGACTGCTAACAGGTACAGGGGTAATGAAATTGTTCTAAAATTAGAGTTTATGCAACTCTGTGAATATGTTGAAAACACTGAATTTCTACCATTTAAACAGGTGAATTTTATGGTATATATGTATGTATACATACGTGTATGTGTGTGTATATCAATACGTGTATGTGTATGTATATCAAGAAGGTAATTTTTAAAACAAGAAAATAAGAAATAACTGTAATTCTTATGTTCCTATTCTGCCATTTCCACAACAATATAAACCATTGCAACTACTCTTCAATTATAAGATGGAAAAATTAACAACCTGTCCTCTCACTTATAGTCTCACCTATAAACTCATTTTAAGAGCCACAAAACTATTTTTTGTACAAAATTAGAAAACTCTTTTTTTTTTTTTTTTTTGAGATGATCTCACTATGTCACCCTCAGTAGAGTGCTATGGCGTCATAGCTCACAGCAACCTCAAACTCTTGGGCCTAAGCGATTCTCTTGCCTCAGTCTCCCAAGAAGCTGGGGCTACAGGCACCCGCCACAATGCCTGGGTATTTTTTGGTTAGGTCATTTCAAAAGTTTTGTCCGTTTTTATGAGTCTACTTTAAACTGTAATATCTCAGTGAATATTTAGTCAATTTAATCGAAATAAGCGCCATTTGAATCAGTGCACTTTTGCCAACATAACACAAGTCGATTAATTCCGTCGGCATAAAAATTGGGTGCTCGGGATTCAATGAAGTCAATGAAGGTCGTTTTTGCTAGGTCCTGATTGGCAAAGGTTCTACCGGTGAGAAAGTTATCGAAGTACTTGAAAAGATGGTAGTCGGTTGGCAAGAGGTATGGGGAGTATGGTGGGTGGGGCAGAACTTCGATGCTCAATTCCTTTAATTTTCAGACGGTGATTTGTGAGACGTGCGGCCGGGCGATGTCGTGGAGCAGTATCGGACCTCTTCTATTGACCAATGCTGGCTGCTGCTGATGCAATTTTCGATACATTTCGTCGATTTCCTCACAATAGGACTCTGCTGTGATGGTTTGGCCTGGTTGCAGAAAGTTATAGTGAATCACACCAGCCACTGACCACCATACAGTAACCAAGATGGGGTTTCACCTTTGGGAAGTGCCTGGGTGGCTCATCGGTGTCCAACCACTGTCCTGAACGTTTCCTATTGTCGTAGAGAATCCACTCTTCATCACACGTGACGATCCAATCCAAAAAAGGATCGTTTTGGTTGTGCAAAAGCAATGAAGAACAAACCTTGAAACCAGACAATTTCTGCCGATTGTTTAAATCGTGGGGCACCCACTTTTCGAGCTTTTTGACCTTTCCAATATGTTTTAAACCATCAAAAACTGCATGGGAGCTGACACCCAGTTCTTACGCCACCCCACGCACTGTTTGTGATGGGTCAGTCTCCACCAGGATCCTCAAATCCTCGTCCTGCATTACACTAGATTGACCACTTCGGGGCTCATCTTCGAGGCTAAAATTTCCAGAACGAAATTTCGCAAACCAACGTCGAACAGTGCATTCGTTAACACTATCATTGCCAAATGCCTGGTTAATTTTTCGGGCTGTTTCGGCAGTGCTTTGGTTCAATTTGAATTCGTAGAGAAAAATTGGCCGAAAATCGCTTAATGACATCATATAGTAATAGGCTGAAAAGAATAAAAAAAAATTAAAAGTAGAAAAAAATGAACAGCACCAATGTATAGAGTACAAAATTCTCCATCGATCAGTATATACCACGACACAGTAGAATAAATATTTATTGAGATATGGAGCTACAAAAACACATGACATTAAAAC
>CAUYPK010008360.1:0-22232 GCA_963574355.1 Loris lydekkerianus | reverse complement strand
TTTTCATCACACTGGTTGACATAGCCTTCCTGGCGTTTTTTTAGTTATTGTGCTAAGACATTTACATTCCACATTTACTAAGTTTCACATATACCCTTGTAAGATGCACTGCAGGTGTAATCCCACCAATCCCCCTCCCTCGGACCACTTCCCCTCTCTGTCTCCTCCCTCCCCTCCCTTTCCCCCTTCCCAAGAATCTCAAGAATGGAAGAAAAAGTACCCAATGTACTCACCCCTGCTATGAAACTAATTTAGGACCTTCACATGAAAGCACAGAAGTTTTGGGTGGCCTTTATGTGGCAAGAGCCAGAGTTTAAGCCCACTGGAAACTGGTGGGAGACAGACAAGTTGAGCAACACAGTTTAGCTGTGTGAAACCTCTCTGGAATTGTGTAACAACTCAGATCAACTACAGGAGAGATGAAATGCTCACTTTATACAGGTAAAAGGCCAGTGAAGGAACTATGGTACTATCTGCTAAAGCCACTAGGACAAATGTGGTTGGACTAGAAGCAGAACTTCCTTATTTATACAGTTGTCCAAATTATGTTAATAGGGAGAGTGAATTACAGACATGCATCCCAGGTTTGCAACACGGTGAAGGTTTAGCTTTAATTAAGACCCATATTTCTGCCCCTAATCCTTTATTAAAATGAAAACATTATTAAAAAGAAGAAAAAAAAACAATAGACCACTAAAACCTCTGTTGTTTTGGATAACTCGTATGCCAAATTATTCCACTTCGATGGAAAGAGCAAAGAAATGCAGAGGAACTCATGTGGATAGATGATGGCTCGAGTGCATCCACCCATCTCCCAAAGCAGCGCGTTTCCAAAGGGCAGAGATAGCCCCGTGCCATGCCTCTTTTGTTTGTTTAATTTCCTCACCAGGAATCATTCTCTAAGGAGACATGCTCAAGTTCTCTCTCTCCCACATGGTTTTCAAACCTGGTTCCCGCTGAATGCATTTCTAAATGACAAGGCGACTGGGTCTAAATCTTGATATGTTGAGAGAAAACCCGAACTGACAGTTGGAGAAGACAGAAAGAGGAAGGCACTTCCCATCCCTCCCTCATCTCAAATGTCATCCCTCCCTGGCCCAGGCTGCACAGACAATCCTGATGAAGAAACAGAGCAGGCACTTGAAAGTTTCTGACAGGTGTCATGGGCACAGCCATTGAGTGGCCACGAGGGATGAAGCTTGACATGACAGTGGCAGCACCATCAAGGCTGGCCGCAGGACATGTGGAGTTTGGTGTATGTCAGTTACAATCCTTGTCATGCCCCAACTCTGGAGTGGTATCTAGAAATGGACAGAGCCAGCGGGAAGCGTTCAGGAAAATTAAAAACATCCATTCCTGACCAAGTCATGTTGCCAAGCCGCAAAAAATGTAGGCTCAGCCACCCTAAGTGGGTGCGCTCCAGCTGGGGTGGGACAAAGTGGGGCGACTGGGCTGCTCACAGTGGGTGCTCTTTGCATTCATTATCTGCATTACCCTCCAAGCCAAGCCTTCAATCTGCCAATTCTCCTTATTTCTGTATCTAATTTTTGTTCTGCCAGCATTTTCCCCCACCAATAACTTTTGATGATTCTTATTCTTTTAATATAATGATCTCTGCTGCAGATCCTCCAGGGTCTAAATATTTGGCAAACCTGCTCTTCTGACCTGCTTGGAGAATGATTTATAATGGGAGCAGAGAGCTAGCTTCTTGGTAACACTGCAAATAGTTTCATAAATATTGCTCTGTTGCACTATTTTGAAATATTACTTCTTTTAACAATCTGCCAAAGTCAAATATTTCTTATAAATAAGAATCTGTGGCCAAGTCTCTCACCTGGCCAAAGTAACAGGTGGTAACCAAGCTCACCTAGTGGGAGAGCCTGACTTGATTAGCTCCAGCCCAGAAGTGAAGGTTGACTGGCATTGGGCTTGATGAATGACAGCAGGTGTGTGTATGAACTTTAATCTGGCCTTTCAGCCTACTAATGGGGGGGTGTATTTATTTAACTGCTCTTAATAACACTGGCTTATTATTAAGCATTTTCAAATATCATAAGTACTGGATAAGTGCATTCATTTAAAAAATCCAAGAAAAATTATTTGATAAAAGTCAGTGGCACATATGGACTCTGAGTCTGGTTTCCACTGAAAATTCCTTGGAATCCAAGGCAGGGTGATAAATCAAATGTGGTGTTGGCCTCCCTCTCCAAATGCCATGAGTCAAGGCTAAAGTGGAAAGAGAACTCTGGTGTTGCAGTGACCCAAGTTGAGCCTGAAATTTGAGAATGGCAGAGGGGCCCAGAGTACGTGTTTCGTTGTTACATGCACAGGGGAATGTCCAGATAAGTTCGTGGCACAAATACTGGTACATCTTAGCTTCAGCCACTTTCTCCCTGATTTCATGTTTGGTGACTGGAGATGACTCTTTTCAATAGGATCTCTCTCTTTCCAGGGGCGTTGCCTACATACAGTGATGATTTCAGCTTGCAGTAGGACACAGATATTCTCCCCAGGCACATACCACTCCTGGAATCTCACCCTTGTCCATGACTCCAGCTGACATTTCAACAGCCTTCACTCCTAATAATGTCTCTCTAACCGGCACAATGTTCTAAGCTCTGCATTATACATGGGTCACTACAAAAGTTTTGGGATACACAAAAATCAAGAAACATAAAATCCATCCAGATGGAAACAATTGAAGCCCTCCCAGCAACACTGATAAGCCGAGCAAGCTGGAACTTGTACGGGTAAATCAGAAAGGACACTGTTGATTGTGTTTCTTAGAAGTGAAATAATGGACCAAAACACAGTCTGTCTCAAAACTTTTGTGGTGACCTACCTATACTGACAGTCCCTGCTGAAATGCTCATATCCTGGCCTGAAGGAATCAATCCTGTTCTCTGCTGGGTCCCCTGTTCTGGTTCTGGTTCTGCCATTCTCCCTGAGGACAGGACTTTGACTTCTGACTTTCTTTGTTTCCCTGTAACCAACAGTCACTGAGACTTGTTCTTACATAAACCTTCCTACATGTGCTTATTTAATTTTCTAGTATCCCTCCACACAAGAATCCACTGTCCTTAATTTAGTGTTTGCAATTTCTGTACACGATTGTATGGCCTCTTACACCTGTGTATATCCAGAAATGTGTAGTATATTATCTTATACATTATTTCAGATTTATTTAAATCCTATTATATTGAGCTTACATTCTAGACCTTGTGTTTTTTCAACCAGCATCACCTTTGTGAGATTTTTAAAGTCAATACTTGTAGCTCTAGTTCAAAATTTTCAGGGTTCTACTATTCATGAATATTTAGTTTGTAGTTTTTCACTATAGCAAGATGCTAAGCAAATAGTCTTGTTCATTTGCCATCCTTGACATGCTTGAGGATTTCATTCTGACATAGATTCAGAGAAGGATTTGTGGCCACATGTGTTTATCTTTATTTAACATTGCCAAACATCCATGAAATATCATACTACTGCCAAGACTGTCTGATACTTCCAAACACTTCCCTTCTATAGCATCACTTCATGTTACCATGCTTTTTCGTGTTTTTACATCTAACAGACATTAAGTGGTACCTCAATATTGATTTATTTGACATTTTCCTGAGTACTGATTACTGGTGAGTTTGAGAATCTTTTCAAATGTTTAATGATCTTTCATTGTTATTCTTTCATGGTTTATCTGATGATATTCTTTGCTCACTTTTCTACAGGGTTATTTTTTTTTTTCTTTTCCTTCCTAAGTATAATTTTTATATGCTGGATTCCAATTCATTATTAGTTTTATGTGTTGTAAATATCTTTCTTAATTCTCTGTTTGACATTTTGTAGGTTGTTTTCTAGAACATAGAAGATTTTTCATATAGTGGAATTTAATATGTTTTCTTTCTTTATGATCTGTACTTTTTTTATCCTTAAGAAATCCTTTTGAACCATGAATATAAAGATGGCCTCATAGGTTCTTCTAAAGTTTGAAATACATGATTTTCATTCTTACATCTTTTATACACTGTGCGAATGTGATTGTGGCAGATTGGCATGAAATACCAGTTGTGGATTTTTAATATGGAAAAACAGCAGGAACCATTTTTTTCTTTTCCTCCTAATTCTAGGCTCTTTTGCTCATTCAATTTCTTTATTTGTCTATTCCTGGATCAGCAGTTTTTAATCACTACAGATTTATTAAGTTTTCATATAAAATAGTGTAAATTTCTAACTTATTTTTCCATACACAATCAGCTATTATTTACTTTGGCCTTTGTTGGTTTACATGGTGCAAATATCTTCTCCCATTCTGTGACTTGACTCTTTATTCTCTTAAAAATATTGCTGAATGAGCAAAAATACTTAATTTTATATACCCCCAAATTTTAATCTCTTCCTTTATTATTTATGTTCTTCCTTTCTATCTAAAATTCCTTTGCTACCTCAACCTCAAAATTATATTCTCTCTGATGCTATCTTCTAGAAATTTATTGTTTTGACTTTCATATTTACATCTGTATTCCACCTCAAGAATCAAGACTATTTGTATGGTATAAGGTAGCAATCAAGGTTTTTTTCTTTCTTTTATTTTAACATATGAATATAAAATTACTAAATGCCATTTATAAAAAAAGTTCTATGATGTCATCTTTGCCAGAGATAAAACACCTACATATGTTTGGGGCTTTTTATTGTGTTGTTTGTACCTAAATAAGACATTATTTTAACTAATATAATCATATTAAAAAATTGATAATCATATTAACAAGTTTTCTATTTCTGTTCTTTTCACTATTCTTGGCCCTTTGAAATTCTGTTTAATTTTAAAATTATCTTACCAATTTCTGTAAAATCAAACCTGCTATCATTTTGATTGGAATTACAGTGGAACCTTCAGAGTTGACCACCTTCCTACATTGATCACCTCCTTAAGTTGACCTAATTTTCATAGACCAGACATGCACCACATGTACTTATTAGTACAGTAGGCCTAGATTCTTTTTTTTTAATTTAAATTTTATTTTATTTTATTTTTGTACAATTCATTTTGCAACAGCCAATTTTTCTTTCTTTTTAATTTCAGAATATTGCAGAGATCACAATTGCAACCCTTATTTTTAAATGGGCTTTCTTCTCCTAAGGCATAAACAATTACCCATGATTAAATTCAAGAAAAAGCAATATGAACTAGGAGAAGGAGAAAAAAAACCTTGGTATAAATCAGACTCAGATCCACGTACTACATCTTCACCATTTCCTAGATGTATGACCTTGGGAAAGTTGCTCAACCTGTCTTGTCTCATCTATAATATAAGGATTAAGGTATCTTGAAAATTTGTTGTGAGGATTACCTGTGATACAAATTAATGGATTAATTAAGAAAGAGCCTTAATTAAACCCATCCCAGGAAATCACTGACACCCTGGGAGCAGGTGACATCCTAGAGAAAAGAAAACAATCCATGTTAGATCAGTACTTCTCAAATATTAACGTGCCCATGGGTCCCCTGGGAATCCTGTTAAAATACAGATGGTTATGATGGATCCTTAGACTCTGCATTTTTTTTTTTTTTATTGTTGGGGATTCATTGAGGGTACAATAAGCCAGGTTACACTGATTGCAATTGTTAGGTAAAGTCCTTCTTGTAATCATGTCTTGCCCCCAGAAAGTGTGGCACACACACAAGGCCCCACCCCCCTCCCTTCTGTATGTTGACCCATTTGTTACAGTCCCTTGGGTGGTCAACTTTATAGAGGTTCTACTGTATATTGAATGTAGGTATCTCTTTGGAAAGTTATGATATTTTCTAACATTATGTCCTCATCCTGATATATTCCTGGTCATGGTACATCATTTCATTTATTTCATCTCTCATTAAAATGTTTCTCAAAAATATTATATTTTTAATAAAAGCTTTTCATATCTTTTGTTTTATTTTGATGTATTTGATACT
The DNA here is from genome assembly GCA_963574355.1 of Loris lydekkerianus. Lineage (NCBI taxonomy): Eukaryota > Metazoa > Chordata > Mammalia > Primates > Lorisidae > Loris > Loris lydekkerianus. The sequence continues at coordinate 16,282 of CAUYPK010008360.1, read as the reverse complement.
TTTTAATATAAATTTAAGTTGTACATTAACAAGCCTTTCTGGTTTTGCTGAAGCATGAATAGATGATTAATATTTTTAGCATCTATGGAAATACTTCTAAGATTTATTTCTGCAATATGTTAAGTTGTATTATTATATTTTAGGATACTGGACCATATTTATATTTATGGAATAAATTCCTCTGGACCATATTAACATGGGAATGTGAAGTGAGTGATCCCTTTCTTCCCCATCATAAGGTTCATGGCCAACACCCCATAACAAAGACAGGTTAACAAGAAAACAGCCTAACAAATTAATTTGATAATAGTTTTATGTGACACAGGAGCCTTCAGAATGAAGACTGAAAGATATAAAGGAAACTGTCCATTTTTATATTTATTTTCAATGAAGTATGAATAGTCATGTAGAAATGTAATTGGACAAAAAGGGGATGATGTAATGGTAATAGATTGAAGGTGGGGGCACCCAGCAAAGTTTGTCTGCTCAGATTCTTCTTGGCCTCTCTGTAAAGCAGTCCTTCCTCCCAAGTATGGGGTAGACCCTCTGGAGTGAAAGTCTTAGGTGTGGGAGGTTAGAGTAATATTTTTAGGCTTTATGGTTGGATTTGGGGGAAACAGATTGTAGTTTCTATGACCCACTTCTGGGGAAGAGGGATTCTAATTTCTACATCTTGCTTTTGTGGAGAGCAAGGAGTGAGAGGCAGAAGGGCAGGAGGTAGATGGTCAGAGAGAAACTGCTTCTGAGGCTGCTTCTTAGGCTCTTACTCTGGGGTATTGTTTTCTGAGCCCCAACACTGTATTGTTCTTATAATATGCTTATGAATTAGGTAATGAAGTTATTTGATTTTATAATTTCAATTGATATATATGAATAAGTTTGGTGTAGTTCTCTGTTACAATATGGTCTCCATCGGAATATGAAACCAAGGTAATCCTTACTTTCTAAAATTAATTTGAACTTTCCCCCTCAATTAATTAACTAAAAATATTTATACAGTCTTCAGAATTATTCTTTATTTAAAGTTCGCCAGCCTTCTCTTATGAAATTATCTACGTGTTTTAAATTGGGGTGTAAGGATAAAATTGATACCAATACAATGGTGGGTTATTTAGAAAATATCTGTTGAAATTACAGATGAGCCTATGATTTGCCTATCTCCTCAAACATGTGCTCTTCCCATCATACATCTCTGCATACGTGTTTCTATCAAGTGAATGCACAGTGCTGGCTCCTTAGGGTTTTCTATTCATTCTCTTCTAGATATTCTATGATTTCAGTTTCAACTTTGTTGTATAGAAAATAAGGCTACTCGGGGATTTTTCTATATTACTGTTTGTTACTAACTACTAACTGTTTGTTAATAACTGTTGTGTTATTTCATTTTAAACACAGCACATTTGCAGGCACCATTTACACTTTTTGAAATATTTGGGGAGCTTCCAAGTGGTCTCATCTATGGTCAAGTTTTATGAATTTTCTATACATGGTACATTGAAGATATACCATGTATTTTTCATTTTCAGTGTTTGAAGCTCTATATATATCAACTATTCTACTTTTTAAAATTATATTATTTAGATCTTCTATTTGTTGCAGAAAAAGAGAGATGAGTTAAAAACTTTGATGAGTGTTTCTGTATATACACTTTGCTCTTAGAGTTGTGACTCATGAATGGGAATGATATATAATTGAATACTTCTAACCACAACAGTTATGTGCTCATGTGCATTATAGTCTACACTTCGTAAAGTGCCTTCTTTGTTTTGTTCAAGAACTTTTGGCCTGAATTCAATGTCATGTGTTATTAAGTTTGCTAAGACCACTCTCTTTTTTATCGCATCTTCCTTATTTATATTACCTTTTTGTTTTCTCAAATTTTCTGAGTCACTTTGTTTCATATAGAGAGAACAAAATTGTGTTTTCTTTTATTCTTCTCCATTAATATTTTTGTTTAAATGCTTTTTTTAAATGTGCCATTCTTTTTTAAAATTAAAAATTTTTAAATTTTAAAAATTTTTAATTTTAAAAATTAAAAATGTACACAGTATCATAACTGTGTACATTAATGCATTTATGAGGTACAATGTGCTGATTTTATATATTTAGAATGCTTACATTAAACTGGTTAACATAGCCTTCACCTCACTTAATTATTTGTTGTGTTAAGACATTTATGCTCTACTCTTAATAGATTTGACATATATCCTTGCATTATACACAATAGGTGAGGTCCCACCAATTACCCTCCCTTCCTTTTGGCCTTCATTCTGGGCTATAGTTGTATTTTATCATTCATATGAAAGTGTAGGTGATTATTTATTGGTTTCATAATAGTACTCAGTGCATTGGGTACTTTTTCTTCCATTCTTGAGACAATTTACTAAGAAGAATATGTTCCAGCTCCATTCAGGTAAACATAAGAGTTGTAAAGTCTCTATCTGTTTCATGGTTGCATAATATTCCACGATATACATATACCACTTGTTAATCCATTCATGGGTCAGTGAGTACTTGGACTGCTTCCATGACTTGGCAATTATGAATTGGGCTGCAATAAACATTCTGGTGCAAATATCTTTGTTGTAAAATGATTTTTGGTCATCTGGATATATACCTAGTAGAGGAATTGCAGGATCAAATAACAGGTCTACTTTTAATTCTCTAAGAGTTCTCCAAACTTCTTTCCAAATGGAATATATTAGTTTGCATTCCCACCAGCAGTGCAGGAGTGTTTCCTTCTCTCCACACCCAGGCCAATATCTGTAGTTTTGGGATTTTGTAATGTGGGCTAATCTTACTGGAGTTAGATGATATCTCAAAGTGGTTTTGATTTGCATTTCTCTGATGATTAAAGATAATGAGCATTTTTTTCCCTGTGTCTGTAGGCCGTGCACCTGTCTTCTTCAGAGAAGTTTCTGTTCAAGTCTCTCACCCATTATGAAATGGGATGACTTGTTCTTTTCTTATTAATTAGTTTGAGTTCTCTGCAGATTCTACTTATCAAACCTTTGTCAGAAAAGTTACCTGAAAGTATCTTCTCCCATTCTAAGGACTGTCTGCTTGCTTTAATTACTGTGTTCTTGGCTGTGCAGAAGCTTTGTAGTTTGATCAGATCCCAATAATATATTTTTGGTGTTGCTTCAATTGGCAGGGGGATCCTCGTCATAAAATATTCTCCTACGCCAATTTCTTCAAGTGTTTTCCCTGCACTCTCTCCAAGTAGCTTTATAGTTTCATGTCTGAAGTTTAAGCCTTTTATTCAGTGAGAATCAATTTTTGTTAATGGTGAAAGGTGAAAGTGCAGTTTCACTCTTCTACAGGTCCCCAGCCAATTTACCCAGCATCATTTGTTGAATAAGGAATCTTTCCCCAATTTATGTTTTTGATAGGCTTATTAAAGATCAAATGACGATAAGTGGCTGGGTTCATCTCTTGGTTCTTTTTTCTGTTCCATACGTCTACCTCTCTATTTTTGTGCCAGTACCATGATTTTTTTTTTTTTATTAAATTATAGCTGTGTACATTAATGCAATCATGGGGCACCATACACTGGTTTTGTAAACAGTTTGACACATTTTCATCACACTGGTTAACATAGCCTTCCTGCAGTACCATGATGTTTTGATCACTATATATGTATAGTATAGCCTGAAGTCTGGTAGCATGATTTCTCCTTATTTGTTTTTATTTCTGAGTAATGTCTTGTCTATTTGAGGTTTTTTCTGATTCCATATAAAATAAAGCACCATTTTTTTCCATATCTTTAAAGTATGACAGTGGTACTTTAATAGGGATTGCATTAAATTTGTCCATTGCTTTGGGTAGTATGGACATTTTAACAATGTTGATTCTCCCTAGCCATGAGAATGGTATGTTTTTCCATTTGTTAACATCTTCAGCTATTTCTTTTCTCAGCATTTCATAGTTCTCTTTACAGAGATGTTTCACATCCTTTGTTAGGTAAATTTCCAAATATTTCATCTTCTTTGGCACTACTGTAAAAGGAATAGAGTCCTTGACTATTTTTTCAGCTTGATTATTGTTGGTATGTATAAAAGCTACTGATTTGTAAGTATTGATTTTGTAACCTGAGATGCTACTGTATTCCTTGATCCCTTCTAAGAGTTTTGTAGTTGAGTCCCTGGGATTTTTCAGGTCTAAGATCGTATCATCTGTGAAGAGTGCAAGTTTGATCTCCTCTGACCCCATTTGGATACTCTTGATTGCCTTATCTTACCTGATTGTGATGGCTGAGACTTCCATTACTATGTTGAATAGCAGTGGAGAAAATGGGCATCCTTGTCTAGTTTCAGATCTGAGTGGAAATGTTTCCAATTTTGTTCCATTCAATATGATATTGGCTATGGGTTTGCTGTAGATGGCCTCTATCTGTTTAAGAAATCACCCATCTAAGTCTATTTTCTTAAGTGTTCTGATCATAAAAGCATGCTGGATATTATCAAAAGCTTTTTCTGCATCAATTGAGAAAATCATATGGTCTTTGTTTTTTATTTTGTTTATGTGATGTATTATAGTTATAGATTTACATATGTTGAACTAACCTTGTATCCCTAGGATAAAAGCAACTTGGTCATGGTGTATAATTTTTTTATGTATTGTTGAATTCTGTTTACTAGGATCTTATTGAATATTTTTGCATCAATATTCATTAGTGATATTGATCTATAATTTTCTTTCTTTCTTGGATCCTTTTCTGGTTTGGGGGAAATCCTCAACTATTACTACAAAAAACTCTATTCTGAGAAATATGAACATCTAGAGGAAATATACCTGGAAGCATGCCACCTTCCTAGACTCAGCCAGAAAGAATTAGAAATTTTGACTAGACCTATATCAAGCACTGAAATAGCATCAACTATACATAATCTGCCAAAAAGTATAAGTCCAGGACCAGATAGCTTCACATCAGAATTCTACCAAACCTTTAAAGAGGAATTAGTACCTATATTACGTAACCTTTTCCAAAACTTAGAAAAAGAAGGAAAATTTCCCAACACATCTATGAAGCAAATGTCTAAAGGCTTTTTAATGGAAATTTCCAAATTATCAGCAAAGTAGAAATACTTTTACAGTGAACACCATGAGTTCTGCTTTTAACTCCAACCCCAAATTCTTTGTCTTAAGAGGCAGTTTTAGTTCCTTTGAAAATATTGATATATGTTTGCTTTTGATTCATATTATTCTATGATGTGCTTTTTTTATTTGTTTCACTTAAAAATATCCAGTAATGTCCTTTTCTCTGTTTTTTGATTTTGTGATACTCCTTTTTTTATATCTTTTTTCTTTTTTTATTAAATCATAGCTATGTAGAATAATAAATTGTGGTATATGTACACCATGGAATATTATTTAGCCTTAATAAAGATGGAGACTTTACCTCTTTTATGTCATACTCTTGACATTTAGGAAGGCTTCTGCTTCTGCTAAGTGATACTGTCATATATATAATAACAACATACTATACCCTAACCATGTCTTCAAAATTTTTTAATTTTAATTTTTTTTTTTTTTTTTTTTGAGACAGAATTTTGCTCTGTTGCCCGGGCTGGAGTGCCATGGTGCAATCATAGCTCCCCATCACCTTGAATTCTTGGACTCAAACAATCCTCCTACCTTATCCAGCTAAGTAGCTGGGATTACAGATACACACCACCATGGCCAGATAATATTTATTCGTTTATTTATTTATTTTTGGTAAAGACAGGGTCTCACTATATAGCTTAGCTGGTATTGAACTCGTGGCCTCAAGTGATCCTCCTGCCTGGCCCTGCCAGTGTGGGGATTACAGGTGTTAACACCATGCTCTGTCTCTTGGCCCCTAAAAAAGACTATTAATTCCTATAATGGTCACCTTTGCATCAACTTGATAAGGCTGTAGTACCCAGTTTTTCAATCAAACACTAGACTATTGCTGTGAGGTACTTATAGATGTTGTTAACATCTATAGTCAGTTATTTTCAGCAAAGATGAAGGTCCTGGATAATCTGGGTGGATATGATTCAATCAGTGAAACATCTTAAGAGTAGGAGAGAAAGAAAACCTTCCACCTCTGGACCACATTGGTTCCTGCCCAAGAGGTTTTTACCCTGCCCTATAAATTGTGGACTTTCCTAGCCAGCCCCACAATCACATAAGCCAATTCTCTACAATGAATTGATTTATGTATTTAACCATTGGTTCTCTTTCTGCAGTGGAACCATTTATTGCCCTAAAATGGGCAATAAATAAGTTAGTTTATTTTTATTATACTCTCTTCCTTATTTGCTGATTGCATTCTATGTTCTTCATAGTATTATTGAAGTTTGAAGTATATGTGAATGTATACAGAAAAAAAATCTCATACCTGTAAAATCATCTCCTAAATATAACAGACTTTGGGGGAAAATAGGGTTAAGAACAGACTATTCAAAAAATCTATGCTACTTTATTGGAGAAAAAAACAATTATAGTCCCAATAAAAATAATTGTCCAGTTAAAAAGATTAAATTTGTATAAGAAAAGGAATAAATAATAATTATATCATTTTAAAATGAAAATTAAGATAGTTTGAAGGGAGGAGGCCTAAGGAAGTCTTACCTATGTTGAGTTTTGGAAATGGGATAAAATGCACAATGGTCTTCGAAGTTAGCCCACATGGGCAAGGTGAGATAAGAAGAAAAATATGTTGCCTTGGTGTTGTGAACAGTCTTGTACTCATCTGTGGCTTACAGCCTTCATCTGCTGTTCTCTGGTAGCTTGAAATATTGGCATGCTGCGAAATATCACACATGAATCAGCGTGACTTCCAAAGTATACCAGCAACTTCTCTACCAATTAATTTCAAATTGCATATAAGCTTATGCATTATGAAGACTGAATCTTCTGCATGAGCTTTCAATAGTGCCCTTTGTTTTCCAGCCATTAAAGATGAGGCCATCAGTATACTTTTCTATTTTCTTTTTCTCTCCATTGCTCAACTTTTTTGGAATAATTTTTGTGTTATTGGAGCATGTATAATTTACATTCTGTACTCTCAAATTACCACTTTTATTTTACTTTTCATCCTATTTTTATAGTTTATTCTTTGTTATAGACTTGATATTTAGCATCAGTACCACTATTGGACAAAAGGGTGCATGTCTGTGGCCCTTATTTGCTCTGATTGTGCCTGTCAAGGACAGAATGTTCACGTTTCTGCAAAATTCATATGACGAAGAGCTACCCTGGAATGTGATGGTAGTTGTAACTGGGGCCTTTGGAAGGTACAGATGAAATCATAAGGATGAAGCCCCGATGGTAGGCTTATTGTCTTTCAGGAAGAGGAAGAGAAACTAGAGCTCTTTGTCTCTCCACCATCTGAGGTTACAATAAGAAAGCAGCTGGCAGCAAGACAGGAAGAAGGCCCTCACCAGGAGCTAAATCTGCTGGTACCTTGATCTTGGACTTTCCAAGAACTGTGAGAAATTATGTTCATTGTTTAAGCCCCTTAGTCTATAGTATTTTGTTATAGCAGCCTGAACTTCCCCTTCCCATGGGGGCAAAAATCTACAAGAGACATGAGGAAGTGCTACCACAAGCCCTCACATTCCCATCTATATTATATTCTGATCACCAAATACCCTAGCAATGTCTGCCTAAATAATTCACTTTTCCAGGCTTGAAAGCAGCCAGTATAAAGACACATCACCTTCAAAAGGCACAATAATAGGACAGACAACTTATGTTCATAAAGAAATAATGGCAGTCCACAGACAACACAATAGCATCCTTAATATTCTGAAAGAAAACAATTGCCACCTTACAATTCTATGCCCAGCAAAAATATCTTTCAAAAATGAAGACAAAAATAAAGCCAATTGCTAGACAATGACTCAGAAAATTTGCTGCTAGTAAACATGGGCTAAATAAATACTAGACAGTATTCTGGGAGAAGGAAATTTATCCCAGACAGGACACATGCAGGATGGTTTGAAGAACACAATGGAAAATGTAAATAGGTGGGTAACCCAGAGGCATAGTGACTGTACAAAATCACAATGTCAATGTCACAATGAAATAATTAGGTTCCCCAAATGAAATAATTTGATTCCTCAAAAACCAGAAACTTTAAGAAATAGCAACCTGAATAGTCCTATACCCTTTAAGGTAGCTGAATTCTTAGTTCCGTGCCTTGAAATAGGAAGAGAAGTAAAAGATGATGAGGGCAAGAAAGAAGAAGAGGAGGAAGAAATTCTCTGCCCAGATGATTTCACTGGTGAATTCCACCAACGTTTAGAGAAGATGTGATACCAATTTTATGCAATAAATACATAAAATTGGTCTGAGTGTAAATTGGCACAATTACTTGTAAATACCATTTAGCATGATCCATTGAAAAATACATATAATATAACCCATTCATTCTGATCCCAGATATATTAAATGTATACACACAGCAGAAATATGCATGTATGTGGGCTGCGTAAGGCATAGGCAAAAATGTGCATCAAAGTACTATTTATAATAACCAAATCTGAAAAACAATCCAAATATCTATCAATGTTAGAGTGGATAAATTGTGATACAGTCAATGAATTATAAAGCAATGAGATTGAACAAGTTAGTGCTAGACTCAACAACTTGATAGAAACTCACAAGTATGATAGTGAGCAAAAGAAACCAGACATGGAGTACATAATTTGTGATTTCATTTACACAAATTTCAAAAAGAGCACAGACTAATCAATGTGACAGTTGTCACAGCAGCTGTCACCTTTGGAGGTGACATAAAGGGTCTTCTGTGGTGATGGTTGTGTTGTACTTCCACAGCTAAGTTGTGCCCATATCTGCTTTGTGGAAAATCCACTGAGCTCTACTCTGTTGTGTTTCCTGTAGTGTTCTGCATGTATGTTATATTCCAATGAAAATTTTACTTAAAATTTCCAAAAATAAAGAAATAAGCTATTTTCGCCCTGCCTACCTCATATAGTACTTTTGTAATAATTAGTATGCATTCTTAGAGCCAATTTTGGCTTCTAACACTACCATCTAAACAAATAAACACACAGATAAATAGATTATGATGATGAGCAGATTGGATGGATGGATGGATGAATGGATGGATGGATATAGAAATAGAGAAAGAGATAGACGATAGATAGATACCAGAGTTCATTGGAGAATATTCATTGCATGTTTGGGACAATGAATACCTTAATGTTATCACAAAGAAAGAATATTGTCAGTAGTTCCTAAGAACAGTGATAAAAATAATAATCCTGAAGAGAAAATTGACTGGTTGTCCTGCATTAACAATTAGAGGCTTTATATAATTTTTAAAAAGCTATCATTACAATTATTAGAATTTTTAACACATTGTAAAAGACTGAATGTTTGTATCTCCAGACCCTAAATACATATATTGAAATACTAACTCTCAATATGATGACATTAGCAAATGGGGCCTTTGAGAGGTGATTGGGTCTTGCAGGTTAAGCCCTGATGAATGAGATTAGTGCCTCTAATCCCTGGACAGTCCAGAGAGGTCTCTCACTGGCTTCTGCTATGTGAGGGTACAACAAGAAGTTGGCTTTCTGCAGCCTGGAAGAGGGCCCTTCCCAGAACCCAGCCAGGCTGACATTCTGAGATCAGACTTTCAGAATTGGGAGAAACAAATGTTGTCTATTTCAGCCACCTAGTTACTGCAGCCCAAATGGACTAGAAGAAACCTATGAAATATTGTTAAGCCTATTAACAATCTTTGATCATCAAAGGGGCCAGATAACTGGTGAAAACACTGATTCATTTCCACAAACTGGTAGGCCATGTATTGGGCTACCTGTTGTGGCTGATACAGGACTTTCAATTAGAAGGGGACAGACTATATACTCAAGAAAAAACAAGGCTGAAAAACAATGTCACTAGGAGGGAAATACCATGAAAACTGCAGACAGAGACATTATGCCCCATTTCACACAAATACATGCTGCAAATTATAGCTTCAGCCTCCCACATGAGGGCATGTTTAAATAAAATATTTCTAAAGAGAAATGGAAACCAAATTCATAGACAAAGAAATATAAACTCTTAGCTCCTATCAGTTTGGATAAAAAGCAAGGAATGGAAGAGGACTCTGAATGAGCCGACAGATTAAGTTACTGGGGGAACAAACTGGGGCCCATAACTGAACCCATTGAATTAGAGGCAGCGTCAACAGAACCAAGCACACGTACCATAGAGGTTTTTGCATATAAGTCTTCAGGACAAGATCTATGATTCACTATCTTGCTGCCAAAAGAATAGATCTTGGTATCAAAAATATATTCCCGTAAATTTACTTTTCTATCTATTGACCTCCCAAGATAACTTTCCAATGAAAGGAACATAAAGGGCATAAGCTTCATTAGGTGTGGGAGAGAGAGGGAACATCGAGGAAAAGTGAGAATGTCTCAGTGAAAAGCAAAGAAATGTCTATTCGGAGCTTTGGAAAGGGATTGCAAGTAAAACTAGAGTGAATATGAGGAGATCTAGGGAGGTCAGCAGCCCTTTGTGGAAAATATCAGCCAGAATAGCAATCTCTATCTGGAGATGAGCACCAGCTCCATTATGCCTTGGAGCACAGCAGTCCCCTTATTCAGACCCTGTAGCCTTGTTACTCTAACAGCCCTTCCTCGCCTTGGTAACAGGGTCTTCTCCAAATCTCAGGTCACCTGGAACTCATCAGGCCTTCAAGAGTCTTACTCACAGAATATCTACTAACTAGGAAAAATTTCAGGTAGGAGGAGACTTATGGTGCCTGAGTTAGGAGCAACAGTGATGCAGGACTGGAGGGACCCAACGTGACTATAGGCAGGGCCATGAGGGGTCGTGTCTTTACAGACTCTCTGGATCTGCCACACAGGGCCTCAGAGCTGGACCAGCTGCTGGAACATGTCACATGCACGGCCCTCTAGCTCCAGGTCAAGAGGAGGCCTCAGGCTGACTCAAGTATGCCCTCCACCTACAGTGTAGCCCTTGACTTGGTGATTTCCTCCTTGAAGCATGTTCACCATGACCAGGGTAGGTGTCACTTATGCAAATCCTACTACAAATGCCCCAGAAATTTGTTCCCCTCTTAGCTAGACCTCAGAGATCCTCCATATGTTATTTCCAGAGAAAGATCTCCCCTCCCTTTCCTTTCATTTTCTTCCCTGACTCCCCCACCCTGAGTTGGAGAGAACCACTCAGCCATGGCTGCCTATTGATAAAAGGAGCTCTTGACATCTCAGCATTTATTTTTTTATTTTATTTTTTTATTTTTACTTCAAAATCTTAAGGGAGTACAAATGGTTTTGGTTACATAGGGTTGCTTTTGTAATGCTTGAGTCATCACCATAAGCGTGCCCATCACCCAGATGGTGTTCAGTGTATCCATTATGTAGGTTTTCACCCATCTCTTCCTCCTCCTCCCCTCCTGCTTGATCTCTACTGGATTTTACTTCCCTCTGTGCACGTGTGTCCATCAGTTAGTTCCAATTTAATAGTGAGTACATGTGGTGCTTGTTTTTCTATTCTTTAGATGCTTCACTTACGATAATGATCTCCATTAATTCATTCTTTTTTATGGCTGAATAGTACTCTGTGGTACATATATACCACCCTTTGTTAATCCACTCATGAATTGATGGGCACTTAGGTTGATTCCACATCTTTGCAATTGTGTATTGTGCTTCAATAAATATTCAGAGGCAGGTGTCCTTTTGATGCAATGACTTTTTTTTTTTTTTTTCCTTTGAATAGTAGGATTTCAGAGCCAATGATAGGTCTACTTTAAGTTCTCCATACTATTTTTCATAGAGGTTGTACTAGTTCATAGTTCTGCCAACAGTGTATAATTGCTCCTTTGTCTCTGAATGTATGCCAGCATCTATTGTTTCGGAACTTTTTAATAAAAGCCATTCTAACTGGGGTAAGATGATAGTTCACGGTGCTTTTCATTTGCATTTCCCTGATGATTGGTGATACTGTCTTGCCTCTTTATCCAGGATTTTTTCTCACATCCTGGGATTCTGGTATCCCTGATAATGCTTAGGTGATTTCATGCCAATGAGAACATGAGAAATGAATCTTCACCCCAGCTTTAGGTATGGGAGGTAGTGGGCCAGAGCTGGGAATGTAGTAGAAATTCCTTTATTGGTTCCAGGAGCAGAAATTGCCCTCTCTCCATACCTCAACATAGTCACATTATTCACATATTATAAAATGATAAAGTGCAACATGGTTAAACATATCACTGATTTGCCAATAATAGGTATTGGTGTATAAGTCTAACTGGTGGTGCAGCTGCCTGAGGTATTGATTTTACTGTCTAATGGTTGAGAGAGATGTTATCTTGATTAATTCGAAGTCAAAAACAAATGCATCTTCTATTAGATCTCATATGGCATTCACCTGAAAAAAATTCTACACATGTCTGGAAAATGTTTGAAACCTAAATGGACAGGGTGAGCCGGGAGCAAACCACCCTTTGCCACCTGTCCCTGGTGAAGATAATGTCTGTGAGTGCTGGGCAAGCTGATGTGAGCTTATCGATGGATAAACCGGCTCCCACATTTTTCTTCCTTTCAACTGTAGCTGTAAATTCAGAAATTAAAAAGCAAAAGCACCATTGAACACAGAACTTTCCCTGGAGTTCAGTACTGCAGACTTTCTGTTCTTGCCTAGGGATAAAGATCCACTCCTGGTGACATCTCAGAGACTGATAAGTGGTCAGATACAGGGTTTCCTCCATGAGAAGTAGTAAAAAGCATCTAGGAGATGGTTTCCACAATCCATGAGCAGAGTGCTATTATTCTTAAAAATGAAAGACATATGCATATTATTTCTTTGATGGCTAAATTCTGGTCAAAGAATACTCTCATAGAAAATTCAAAAGAGGGCCGGGTGCGATGATTCATGCCTGTAATCCCAGCACTTGGGAGGTCGAGGTGGGTGAATTGCCTGAGCACATGGGTTTGAGACCAGCCTGAGCCAGAGTGAGACCTCGTCTCTAAAAATAGCTGGGCATTGTGGAGGGCACCTGTAGTCCCAGCTACTTTGGAGGCTGAGGCAAGGGGATCTCTTAAGTCCAAGAATTTGAGGTTGCTGTGAGCTATGACACCATAGCACTCTGCTGAGGGTGAGAAAGTGAGACTGTCTCAAAACAAAAACAAAAACAAAAACAAAACATAAAATTCAAAAGAGTTTACGAAAGAGAAGTATCACTTGAGCATTTTAATAAACTCTAACAATAATTATTCACTGACCTTAAAATAGTAGCCCACACAACATGATAAGCTATAACATAACAAAATGCTATAATGACAGTTGATTTTCTTTTGGATTTGTGGGCTAATTTTTATAAAATAATCTTCACTGGGGTGTTGTTTTCTTACATTCTTTTATGAACATTCTGAAACTTTCTCTAGTTCTTCAACTTGAATGTTGCATATATCAATGAAGCCTCAGGTGAATCTACCTGCCGTGAGAGCATGACAAGATGTGGAGTCATGAGCATACCTGGAAACCATTCTGAGCTACCTGTTCTGAAAATTAACTGCTCTGCCATTTATGAACTATTAATATCTGACATTAGGGAAATTATATGGCATTTCTAAGCTTTAGCATCCTATTCACTGCCTTTGATTTATTCAGCAAATGTTTATCAAAGTGAAGAAAATATAGCCTTAAGCAAAAATATTTGTTTGTTTTGTTGTTTTTTTTAAAAAAAAACATATTGAAGCTTATGTCATGGCTAAACCATTATAAATGGGATAATTTATGCAAAAGGGCTTTGGAGTCTATGCTACATTTAGTAATCATAAGACACCATTGATATTTTTATTGTAATTACTAGATAACTTCTGCCTTCATCAGGGATAAGCTTAAGCCATGCTTGTAAAATGTTGATTCAAAAGTCTAAGCTAAGTTTTAAGCTTTAAAATGCAGTTTTGCCAAGTAAACTTTTTCTTTTTTTTAATGAACTACTTCCAGGTAGGAGAGAAGTTTTTACCTGCAGAGTTCAGTCAAGACAACTTTACCAAGGTCAAGGTCATCGTGCGAGGGCCCCAGGAGGCAGGAAACCTTTGTCCGAAGTTTGACCAAGAGTCTATTTTTCTTGCCAAGAATCAGGGTGCTAGTTTTTCCTTAAAGGCTTTCCAATCTTCTTGCCATTCCTCAATTTCTATATTAGCCAGATCAAATAAGACCAGATCTGGGCTTGAAGGTAATTCATCCACCCCACTGACCTTTCCCTAGTTCCCATTTGGCACCAGGCTCTGTGCTGCGAGGCAGAGACACAGCAGAGGGCTTCTCTGCCCTCCTGAGGCTCATGGTTTAGCTGAAGGTCTTCAGGAAAGTATTAATTTCCTCCTTGTCTGACAATTTTGAGGGAATGGACTGTTGGACTGAATGGGAGTGGGGTGAGGACATGGGTAATAATCTCCTGATCCACCTTTTTCAGCGGCTCTATAAGCTTAGTGAAAAGAATGGCCTAAGAAAGCTGCCCTCAGCATACAATTTATAGGCAGAAAGTAGTTTAAAGAAGCCAATTTTTAAAGCTTCATATTAAATTTATGTGAGTTTTTTCAAAGGCGTTTACCATGAGAAAAAAGTACATCTAGAGTAAAATGTCCAGTTTAGCTATTCCATTATCCCCTTCCTTCTAGTGGGGAAGGGACTTCCAAAGGAAAACTCCTTGTCTCCAACACACTGAAATAATTCACTGAAGAGAAGCAACGCGGATTCCTTCTAAAAAGGCCAGCACATGCATCAGATGCACTCCAGAGTCTTCATTGGCACCCCAGCATTTAATCAAGTCGTTCCAGACACCTTAACCTAGTCAGTAAATGGGCAGTGACTACAGCAACCACAGTAAACTGGGCTTTTCCTCCAGAGCCTGTGGGATATTTGTGTGTGTCCAGGGCTAATGGCAAGTGGATTTTGATTCTGCTTTTTTCTTTTTTTTTTTTTTTTTTTTTTTTTGGCATGTGTAGCAATTTATATTTTAGAAGCATTTCATAAGTCATAAGAATAGATACACAAATCCACAACAATATATACACAATTCCATAAGAAAATATACATTAATCTCAATCAGAAATGATAAAGGGGAAATAACAACTGATGCTACAGAGATACAAGAGATTATCTCTGAATACTACCAGAAACTCTATGCCCAGAAATTTGACAATGTGAAGGACATGGATTAGAAAAGTATGAAATATTTGGAATCACACCCTCTCCCTAGACTTAGCCAGGAAGAAATAGAGCTCCTGAACAGACCAATTTCAACCACTGAGATGAAGGAAAGAAAAAACTCCCAACCAAAAAATGCCTGGTGTGGATCATTTTTTTTTCTTTTTTTTTTTTTTTAATTGTTAAATCATAGCTGTGTACATTAGTGCGATCAAGGGGTACAGTGTGCTGGTTTCATATACAATCTGAAATATTCTCATCAAACTGTTCAATGTAGCCTTCATGGCATTTTCTTAGTTATTGTATGTAGACATTTCTATTCTGCCTTTAGTAAGTTTCACCTGTACCCATTCTAAGATGCACCGTAGGTGTGGCCCCACCTACTAACCTACCTCCACTCTAACCTCCCCCCTCCCTTCCCCTTCCTTGGCCCTTTCCTCCAAGTCTTGTGCTATAGTTGGGTTATAGCCTTCATGTGAAAGCTATAATTTAGCTTCATAGTAGGGCTAAGTGCATTAGATACTTTTCCTTCCATTCCTGAGATACTTTGCTAAGAAGAATATGTTCCAGCTCCATTCATGTAAACATGAAACAGGTAAAGTCTCCATCTTTCTTTAAGGCTGTATAATATTCCATGGTATACATGTAGCACAATTTTCTAGTCCTTTCGTGGGTCAATGGGCACTTGGGCTTCTTCCATGACTTAGCAATTGTGAATTGGGCTGCAATAAACATTCTGGTACAGATGTCTTTGTTATATTGTGACTTTTGGTCTTCTGGGCATAAACCTAGTAAAGGAATTATAGGATCGAATGGCAGGTCTATTTTTAGGTCTCAAGTCTCCAAACATCTTTCCATAAGGAACGTATTAGTGTGCATTCCCACCAGCAGTGTAGAAGTGTGCCCTTTCCTCCACATCCACGCCAACATTTCTGGTTTTAGGACTTTTGTTATGTGGGCTACTCTTACTGGGGTTAGGTGATATCTCAAAGTAGTTTTGATTTGCATTTCTCTGATGATTAAGGATGATGAGCTTTTTTTCATGTGTTTGTAGATTTTGCATCTGTCTTCTTTAGAGCAGTTTCTC
>CAUYPK010008359.1:0-27514 GCA_963574355.1 Loris lydekkerianus | reverse complement strand
AGCTGGAACATATTCTCCTTAGCAAAGTATCCCGGGAATGGAAGAAAAAGTATCCAATGTACTCAGCCCTACTATGAAGCTAAACTATAGCTTTCACATGAAGGCTATAACCCAACTATACCACAAGACTATGGGGAAAGGACCAAGGAAGGGGAAGGGAGAGGGAGGTTTGGGTGTAGGGAGGGTGATGGGTTGGGCCACATCTATGGTGCATATTTTTATCTATAATAAAAATAAAAAATAAAAATAAATACAAAAAGAAAAAAACCCTATGTTTTTTGTTTGTTTGTTTGTTTTTTTGTTTTGCAGTTTTTGTCCGGGGCGGGGTATGAACCTGCCACCTCCGGCATATGTTTTAATTTATATTCAGACAAGTAAAATTCTTATTGTAGTACTGCCTCTTTTATCATTGAGTGTCCTCTGGCAACTCACCTCAAAATGCCTGTTATGTTTCAGCCAATCTGGACATTCCATCGCACCTATGCACACAGCATTGCCCTCTATTGGTAATGTATCCTGTTAACAAAAGAACGCAAGACCTACTGAGGAAGAAAGGAAAGTTTTGTTTTCTGTATAAAACATGCAGATTGGGAAGACATTGCCTCCACTGTAAACCAAAACCCCTCTCAGGGGGTGGGGAAAGGTTGGAGATTTCGAGATTGTAAAAGCAAAAACTGTAGGGCAGAGGAGAGGATTCAGGCTAGTGAGGAATAGAGTCTTGAGTGGATGATCTTTGAGTCCCAAGTCATCGGTCTCTTTAAATTGGTTGATTCCAGGTGGTCCAGTGATTAACACTAGGTGGTCTTGCTGATGGTCAGTTAGAAATCTCCATCTTGGGATGAACAACAGTCTATCAGTGGCTCAATTGTGGAAAGGGAGGCCTTTGATACTTTTACATTTTTCTTGTTTTTCTTTATTTCTTTAGTTTTTTTATTAAGTCATGTACACATAGATAATGAATACATGTATGCATATGTGGGGTACAATGTGTTGATTATTTTATATGATCTGACCTGCTTACATCCAACCAATCAACATAGCTTTTGCCTCATTTACTTGATCATCGTGTTGAGGCATTTATGTTCTACACTTGACAGATTTCACTAGTACCCTTGAAATATGCTCCATAGGTGTGGTCGCCGTTTACCCTCCCTCTATCAAACCTCCCACCTCCCTTCCTTCCCACTCCATTTCTCTCCTTCATCCTGGGCTGTAGTTGTGTTCTATTTTTCATAAGAAAGTGTGAGTAAATATAAGTTGGTTTCATGGAAATACTCAGTACCTTAGATAGATTTTTCTAAGAACACAAAGTACATGACCACGCCCACATCCAGTCATAACTGCCTCGTGTTTTATTTTGAACACTACAGTTAGTCCTGGGGAGTCCATTTGGTTCATAGGCCAAGGTTGTATTTTAATTCCTAAAGCACACCCATATCTGAGACCTTACCATTTTTAACCCTCCTATATCTCAGAATCTATTACCCTTTTAGGCTTCTTTGGCAATATAATCTTACCATTATTACAGAATCCATCAAATTTAATTTGTGTTTTTTTAATGTCTTCATTATTATATGGTGTATAAAACAAATTGCATGCATATTCTTATTTTTACTTCTGTTCATTTTTAGGTTTCTGCTCTTAGAATATATGTCAAATTAAATTAAGTTTACCATGTATCTACTAAAGGTTTTAAGCATAAAGGGAATGTTGAATTTGTCTTGAAATACAAAATTTGAAAGGTCCACATTTAATGAATTTTACATTTTTCTCTTGCCCTTACAAATATTCCTCTATGCCCTATTTACCCTGTGGTTTTATATGTCAGAGTGCATTTAAGATTAAATACATGCAAGAATTTTCTTCCTTTACTATGCATAATATGATTGAAACTTCCAACCATTTTTGAAAAAGAAAAAAAAAAAGTTGGGTGAATAAAAAATTCTACTCAAATATTAGTAACTATAGCTCTTTTTATTTTTTTAAGGATAATTCAATTGGATATGAGTTTAATATCTGTGAGCTGCCCATAATGGGACTGAATAGATAAAGGGCAGGTGGCTATCCCACTGCAACAATGAAATGGTACAAACGAAGTTTGGCCATCCAGGTTGACGAGATAAATTTTGGTCCAGAGGGGAAAGGGAGGGTTGAAGTAAATCCTAAACTCTCTGACAGATCAATAACCTTCCTTTGGATAAAAGTCCTAAATTTTAGAGTTCCTGGCCATGGCAGGTTGGAAGGAGGGTCATGTTCCAAATGCTTTTACCCGCTTCTCTTACTAATTATTACTAGATTTTATCAAAGGGGCAGCTTGAAAGAACAAAATGCCAGGAAACTCCTCATCTTACTTCAACCAATTTCTGGAACCCTCTTCTGTTTTTATGGTTTCACTATGATGACTCTTTCAGGCCACAAAGTTTCTTCCAAAATGGCTACCGGCGACAAACCGGTTTGGTGATCTTCTGAGGATGCAACGTTCATGAACTCATGCTTTATTTTCCACCTTTTAACATATAGAACATAAATATAACTCATTTAAATGTTAATTCTCAAGGAAATATATATTATATACATTTAAATGATTATGTATACACGTAGGTCTCCTTAGCATATATTCATAACACTTTCATAACCTGTTGAATATGCACACTTGGCTGACCTGTTCATCATAAATTCCTTTTACCTCACCCTGCCTTGAGGGTACCTTTCTCTCAGCTTCTGTGCAGGTTACTCTTCCCAGCCTGTTAGGTTTCTGGTTGGCCAGCCTGCATATTACATAACACTTTATTAAATATAAAGTCTCCTTTCTAAACTTACAGACTTTCTGACTCCGTTTAGTAGAAAGATCACCTCAAGCATCAAATTATTATTACAGTCAGTATTTAAATCTGCATCAGTTATATTTTAAGAAAAATATTTAAAATACACATTTCAATGGATGTTTATGTTGGGGTTCAGGCAGTTGTCTGTGTTCTTGGTTCTTGGTATGTTCACGACCAAAGGATGACCAGACCAACTAAAGCAAGGCAAGGGTGAAACAGAGTTTATTGAGAAAGAGAAAGGTTACTGAGCAATATACAGGTTTACAGAGAAAGATATGTTCGCCACAGATAATGCATAGGTACCCTTTGTCATGATAAAAAATGGCTAGGAAGGGTCAGGAGTATCACATTCATCGTCTTGGGTGAGCCCTCCTCCATGTTACCATGGAGCCACTTTGATAGACAGTTAGCATGGTAATTGGTTTCAAATTATATTGGGCTACTTTCCAAATCCTTTTGTGCCTGGGCTGCCTGGCCCCAGGGCTTCCTCCTTCCCCCAGGTCTGGCAATTATTTGCTTGAGATAGGATTAAGTTAGGGGTACCAGTAAGAGGGCCCACTCTTGTCCTTCCCAGGTAGAACAATTACTCCAGGCAGCCTCAAAGTGGAGCATCCATTTTCTGCTTCAGAAGAATTGCAGAGGTCCTTTACTATCTGCCTAACATTTATACATATATAAAAATAATTCTTCATTAAGTGCAACCATGCTTTTATATATTCTTTAATGTTATATCCTACAAATTCAAGCATCTTTAAGTGTTTTTAAGGTATAAATTATTTATTCAATTTAAAATTCATATCTAAAGTTTTATTATGCTTGTAGTAGAAGTTTTGTTTCTGTTCCATGTCAATATTATTGCATCTGTCAATAGAATTTATCCCAAAACATACCAGTAATCTCAATTATTTGATGATCAAGACAGGGTATTTCAGGTTCTATTTATCCTCATATAGAACATTTGTTTGGGGTGATTTGTATTTGTCCTTCATGTATTGTTAATTCTCCTCCATATTTCTTTTTGACATTGAAACTGCAGACATCAATCCAGTTGTGTTAATGTTTTATCTCCATTTTTTAAAACAAAAGGTTTACAAAGTTAATTTTACTTGAATAACATGAGGAAATCACAGGAGAATGATTACTCAGTAATCCAATGGGGTACAAAAGATCATAAAACCTTTTTCATAGGGAGGGGAAAGTTGTAGAATATAGACCTTTTGAGGGGGGAAGAAAATAATTTTTATTCATGAAACCAGCAAACTGAGAAGATGGGATGCTAATGTCCCAAGGAACCATTTTAAGTTAGTATGAACTTTAAGCTCCTCTTTCTGTTAAAGGAAGGGGATGAAAAGGAGGGTTGCAAGAGGTAACTGAAAACCTCAGACATCCAGACATCAGCCAAGGTTGAGTCAGGTTGTAAAACTTCTCTGTCCTTGTTCAGTTATCTTTTCTTTGGATGATATAAGTCAGATCATGATGTTTCTATATATATTTAACATAGCATTGTTACTTGTGTGCAACTTTCCTTATCTCCCTAGTAGTTAATTTTTAGACCTTTTTTTTTTTTTAAATTGGACAGCAAATGAGTTGACAGAAAATTACTCATACATCATTTTTTGAGGGATTTGAGTGAGAGGCAGGCAGTGTCTTGTGAAAAAAAGTCCTTCCAGCTGTGGTTGAATTTTTCAGTCTTCCTTTCTGTGACAGACTGCTGTGAGGTAAGGAAAGGAAAAGAAAGGTAAGGTCACTGCTGTGTGGTAAGGTCAGGTGAGGAAATTCCATAGAAGAGTACCTCCCTGTCCTTAAAAAGGGGGAGGGGTGAACTTTGGTTTTCGGGACTCTCACCATATCAAAAAGCCAGTCTTTGGGATATTACTTTCTGACCCCCAACATTTTCCTGTCTGAAACTCCCCTAGAAATGTTGTTAGGTAAATAAAAATCTGTCTCTCCTAGGGGAAAAAAGGGCAAAATGGGCACTCTTCCCTGGGTGCTGCGTGGAGAAATTGCCCCACCTTGGAGGAAGGACAAAAGCAGGCCTGTCTTATTGCTGCCCCAGCTTAATCCCATCCCAGGCAAGTAACTGCCACAACTGGGGGAAGGAGGAATACCAGGAGCCAGGCAGCCCAGATACAATAGGATTTGGAGGGAAGGGAGGGGGGAGGTTTGGGTGGAGGGAGGGTGATGGGTTGGGCCACATCTATGGTGCATATTTTTATCTATAAACAAACTGATGAGGAAACAAATCAAAGAGGCAGCTACCAAAAGATACTGGTAGGAAGAAATGAAATGAAGTTCTGCCCATATCTGAAGAAATTTTTAGGCCTACAAATAAATAAGATGAGCACAAAATCTTATGACACTTTTTTATTAGCTAAATGGAGTGGGAATATTTTTATTGGTTTGGAATTATTATGTTGCAGAAAACAGAAGACCTACTACTTAAACTGGCTTTAAAAAATTATTTAACTCAAACCCCAAAATAAGGCAGTCATTCCAAAGTTAGCTGAACCTGACTCCAGATCTACTTCTCTGCATATCTCCCTGCTGTACGCGTCTCTGTGAGGGCTACATTTCCTCCAGGCTTCCCTCTTGTGGGCAAAATGGCTGTAGTGCCACATGCAATACTGCCTAGGAGAGGAAAGAGCGTTTCTTCCATCGGGTCCCTATTAAAAAGAAGAGAAACTTCTTTCCAGAAACCGTGAATAATCTTTTCCTCATATGATTCAAATTGGATCCTGTACCCATTTTTTAAATAATTGTTTAGTTGAGGGATTGTCATGTATAGATTGGCTTATCCCTGAGCTCCTGCTCCAGTTAAGATGGCAACCTTGATGGGACCAGCTTTGAATAGATCGGGTTCACCCGCACTGATGGAAAATAGAGAGCCTCCCTTGGAACACCTGGGCTGCATGGGGAAGGGATGGGAGCATAGGCAAATCCAGACCCCATTAGGAAACAGAAAGAGAGGAATGTTGGTAGAAACCAACAATCACTTACAACAGGGATTGGCAAATGTTTTCTATAAGGGAACAAATAGTAAATATTTTAGGCTTTTGCAGATATTCAACTCTGACATTGTAGTGGGAAAGCAGTTATGGATAATATATAAGTGAATGAGTAAAATTTTATTCACAAAAATAAGTCAAATTTGGTGCCAGGGCCATACCCTGTGAACCCCTGACACTCTATCTCGTATTAGTCACTGAATCTTAGCCTCTCCCTCTAGATTATTTTCCACCTAAAAATGCCCTTGATGTTAATTTTACCTTTATTTTTCATTCATATATAAAAGTGCTTGGGGCAGGGCTCCTGGGGGAGTGAGTGGAAGGTAGTTCCAAGGTAGCAAGATAAACTGTGTATTTTACCCCTTGGTCCTGCAGCCTGTGGTCGGTTCCCTCCCATAGAGATGGCTGGTTTGTCATGCTCTGACATTTTCAAATGGTGTTATTTGAAAAGCTTTAAACTTAATCCAAATAAAGAATGTAGACCTCATTTCATATTCATGGCCCTGCACACTCACAAAGCTTTAGCAATTTTGCTAAATGTGGAATTGGATATGAGTCATATAATTTTTACTAGTGGAGTCATAGCTAAATCAGAAAGACAAGACACAAAGGGACATTAAAGGTGATAAATATGATATGTTACCGAGACCGAGTATCCAACATTTGCATGTTCTTCCTGGAAGAGAAATTGTTCTATTTTGGAAGAGAAATTTGGGAATTAAATTCTAAGAGGAGAAGAAGGATTTACTTTCAAGTTGCAAGAAGTGGGGAAAGGGCAAATGCTTTCTCACTGAGACCAATCCTGTTCATCTTCTGGCACCGTGTTTGACAAGAAGTGATTTCTG
Organism: Loris lydekkerianus; assembly: GCA_963574355.1. Lineage (NCBI taxonomy): Eukaryota > Metazoa > Chordata > Mammalia > Primates > Lorisidae > Loris > Loris lydekkerianus. Next base: position 20,839 of record CAUYPK010008359.1, on the reverse strand, counting down.
ACTCACTTGCTTATTTTCTTCAGATTTCAGCTAAAGAGACTTGGAGGCAGGAGTTGCAAAATGGACACTCAGGATCAGAAAAGCAACTAAGGCCAGGGAGGAAAAAGAGGTGGGTAAAAAGGGAAACTTAAGGCAGAAAATTGCAGATATTCATAAACCAACACTTTAACAATAGTACACATAAAATAAGGGGTGCAATACTGATCCATCACTTATTCATGACCATTGGCTGAAAAGAAATAAAGGGAGATGTGTCATTCCAATCGATTTTTTTAGTCTAAAAAGTAGCAATGAGAAACTGAAGAATAAATTGCATGTGTAAATATTAAGAAATCGTATTTTTATATTTTCTCAATCTGTTGACAAAATTGACGTTGGGCACACTACTCTGGAGTTGTTGCCTTTGACCAGATAGCAACGAGGAGGTGCTATCGGTCCAATTTGTATTGATTATGTCTTTGTTTATCCCTGTTACTGAAATGTTTTTTTTTGTTTGTTTATTTTATTATTATTATTACTTTTTTTTTTTTTTTTGGCCTTTCTTTCTTTCTTTTCCTTTTTTTTTGTCCTTTTGATAATATAAAAAATTAGAAATTAGTCATGAGTTCCCAAAAAGCTTTCTTTGTGCTCTTGCCAAATCAAAGTATAGTATTTACTAAGATGCATCATAAAAAGGAAATAGTGAAAGGGTTGCATGGTCCTGTGAATTCCCGAACGAAGATGATAATTCAGAATAACATTACAATACAAACTTGGCAAGAGAAAAGATGTGACAAGCTAGTGTCAACTGTCCTAATTATAGAGCAGATAGAGCTGAACGGAGAAAATCTCCACCCAGTCTTCAGCTTAAGACAAACCCAAATTTAAGAAACAGTGTTATCTTTACAAAAAAAAAAATTTTTTTTTAAAGATACTTTTATTTTCCCCTGCCTCCCACGATGGGCCTCTTGTCTAGGAGACCCGTGGCCTAAACCAATGAGAAAATCAAGCAAGCATCCATTCCTCTGAAACCATTAAATGTACTATAGGAGGCAAGAAATTTATTCTTCCTAATGTCATTCTCATTCTAGGATTATGTAAAGACAAAAAAAAAACAAAAAAAAACATTAGAAACCCAGAAAACTAGCTGGGCTGCAATGGGGAGGATTGTCAGTGGCCTCATCTGTTGTAGGAGGTGGCATCTCTTAGAGAAAGCAAAAATAAAACCAAAAAGACTCTGAAGAGCCATGCATTCTGAGATTTTACCTTATAAGCATTGCATCAGTTCAGAAATCCAACCAAGTTGTAAGATTAGGAAAAGGTGCCCTCACAGAAAAACAGAAAAATCTGTGTGAAAATCTCCCAGAAGCCAGGAATTAGATCCAATATCAAGAAACTTTGTAAGCTCTAAAAGTTTGCAAGTAGCTTTACCATCACACAGTGTACAAATAATAAGACCAACATCCACCTTTTCATCTCTTTGCCACAGTAGACTTGAACCTGGACAGGTTTCACCTTCAAGAATGTGAAAAGAGCAATACCTCCAAAATTTAATAATGGGTGCATTAAAAACAATACTCTAGAGCTATATATATATTCTAGAGCATTGAGATGACTAAGAGGAAGTCTAAAGGCTAATGCAAAATCCCTGTGAGAATTCAGACAATTGTTTAGCTTTCCCAACTTCCTTTAAAGATGCCATAATCTCTATCCTGTATCATAAAGACCAAATAGTTTGAGATAAAAGGGGACTTGCATGAGAGTAATAACATTCAAGAAGAGAAGATGGAATTACTTTCAAGATAGGAAAGCTGGACTATAGAAGGTCTGCAGGACATTAAAGACATGGGAGTAGAATTAAAATTAGCCTCTAGGGCAGTAAAGAACAAACAAAAATGATGCTATGGAAGCCAAATTTGCTAATTCTTTGGCAAGGGTATGATCTGTCTCCAATCTACTTCAGCCATTAGCCACTCGCCACGCATCCCCTATTCTTTAGTCACAGGTCTTCTTTTCTTCCCTTAAATTCCCAAGCTGTTCTCCTCCTCAGGGCCTGCTGAAACCTCTGGCAGGGGTGAATTCCCTACATTTCACTTGGCCAAGTTCAAATCCTATCTCGAGCATTTACCTGACATTGCAGAGACTCGGTTTCCCTATATTATCAATCCAATTAATAACAGATTTCTTCAGTCTGTTGTCATGAGAATTAATTGAGATAATTAAGTGTAAGAGCTTTACCCAGAGCCTGTGCATAGTGTAATAACTGTTAGAAACATGTTAGGTGGTAACAGCATTAGTAGTGTAACAGTAGACCTTACTCCTTTAATAACTATCTTACTCCCCCCAAAACCAATACTTGCCTTTTTTGTTTGTCCTTATATATTCTGCACCTAAAAGACATGGCAAATGTTATAAAAGTTAAAAGTAAAGCTATACTACTAGAAGACATTTTTTTTTTTTTCTTTTTCTATTTTGGTAGTGAGACTACTCAAAATGTTGTTAACCATGGGAGGACATCTTTTGAGACAATGAACATGTTGGTTATAAAGAAAAAGACTCACTGTATTTCATTAAAATTCACACCAAGACACAATCTCGAATGCTCAATGTCATAGACAAAGAATATGTAAATTTCTGTAAGAAAAAATACTAAAAAAAAACCCCTATGAGTAAATAAGTGAAAATTAGTCTGGTGTCCAACTTCTTTGGTGCAGCCTTAAATGACAGAAGAAATGGAGCACCTCCAAGCAATTTTGAGAGGAAAATGTTGTGATCAACGACTTTATACTGTTAAGCTGTCTTTTATATGCAAAGGCAACAGAAAAACACTCTCAAAAGAAAGGAGTCAGAAATTATTAGCCATATATACTTTGTGGAAAAGTTCCTTAAAGAAGTATTACAACAACTGGGAAATCAAAATTAAATGTCTGAATCTGGGAAAATAGTCATAAAAGTATTGGCAATGTGCACTGAAACAAGTTAAAATTAGGAGAGCTCCAGATAACTCTAAGCCTGTCATAAAACTGGACACAAATGGCTATTGTCCTCACCAGAGAAGATAAAATATTTTAATAAAAAGTGATATGAATAATCTAAATATATAAAGCCATAATACATTAGCAAAGACCAAGATGTGAATGGTGAAAAGAAAATGTAAAAGGATAAACATTTTGCTTATATTAGTGTGATGGTAAAGATACAATTTTCTTAATTCTAATAATTTGTAAATTATAGGTTAAAGAATGAATTTGAAAAGCTTGAAGGTAATTTTAAAGCAAAGTTTTAAAAAATGGGTCTGAGCAAAAAGAAAGTAAAGGGAAATCTCAAACGGCAAACACAGAAAGAAAGGAAAGAAGACATAGACCAAATGTAATATTTATAAGAGTAACTATAAATGAGATAAACTCACTTAATAAAGAAGAGGTCTTCAAGTTTATATGTTAATAAAACAAAGTCCAGTTATCTTCTGTTGACTGAAGACATACCTAAAATGAATTCATATAAAAATGTAGCTAAGCAAATGGGAGCAAAACAGAAAAAGGAGTTATATTCCTAGGACACTGTGTAGAATTTAAAATTGAGAGCACCAAATGAACACTATTTGATATTGTGAAAACTAAATAATCAAGCACCAATTAATTTGTATGTGCCAAAATTATTGCATAAAATATATGTAGGGCTATCATTCTATCATTCTTAAAAATGCCAGGAGAAATTTTTGTTTTTTGGGTTGTACATTTCTTATATTTAAATTGAATATGCCTCCCAAATTCCAATGGGAACATACACAGATTACTAGGGATAGAATGGAATTAAATGATATGATATTCAACATGCAATTGTTGGGCGAAGTGAAATTCCAAATGGTCCCAAATGTCTTCAAGAGGTCTATGGTGGCCTTCACTGTCATCAGACAAGAAGCACTGGACCAATCATATGCCTAATGTGTGCATTTGGACATTGAAGTACCACAATAAAAATCAATGAAATATGAAATACGAAGACTAAAATATCAACAAATATTACCATAGTCCAACATCTATAAATTGGCCACCTAAGTGACTGCAACAAAGTGGCCAACATGTGGAGGTGGTCAACATAAGGAACTAGACCTACTGTACTGATATGTACATGTGGTACATGTCTGGTCAAGGAAAATTAGGTCAACTTAAGGAGGTCGTCAACTGTGGAGGTTCAACGGTATTTGAAAACAATGTAAATTAAATAAAAGGAAAGAATTGGCTAAGTGATAGCTTGAAGCGATTGACCATCATATACCAAGATGCATAGGTCAATGACAAAAATATTTTTCCACACGATTGTAAGGAGGACTTTACGTAACAAATGCAATCAGTGTAACCTGGTTTCTTGTACCCTCAAGGAATCCCCAACAATAAAAAAAAAAAAAAAGAAAGAAAAATATTTTTCTTTATTTGCAGATTGCACACAACATCAACTCCTGAATGTCAACTTTCTAAGACAATGCTTATGAAAATGGCCAGGACCTGAAAAAATGCAGGGAAAAATTTATAGAAGCATGCCTGTCTTAACATAATTAAAAGAATCCAGGGGTCCTCAAACTATGGCCCATGGGCCACATGAGGTGGTGTGATTGTAATTGTTCCCATTTTGTTTTTTTACTTCAAAATAAGATATGTGCAGTGTGCATAGGAATTTGTTCATAGTTTTTTTTTTTTTTTAAACTATAGTCCAGCCCTCCAGCGGTCTGAGGGACAGTGAACTGGCCCCCTGTTTAAAAAGTTTGAGGATCCCTGGAATAACCAATAGATTTTGAAAAAATATATATTAATACAATTAATAACTGCATTTAAAGGGTATGTTTTAAAGTATATATCCTACAAAAAGCAAGTATGTACTTTCTCAGTGAACATGGAACTGAAAAAAAATGTTATATATTAAGCTACAAATAAAATCTCGAGTTTCAAAACATAAAAATAAAGTAAATGTAAGAGGGAAAGAAGGCAATAGCTTTCCCTACTCGCCACTGAGTAGTATTTAGAAATACAGTGGAAAAAGATCCTAATCACTAAAACTATCACAAATAGAAACTGCCTGGGAATTAGCTTCCAAGTGAAAGTACAGGCGAAGAAAACCCATAAACGTTTACCAAGGAGCTTATAAAAAGTTGGAAATTCCTGGAGGAATGTATCCTGTTCAGAGGATGGTGAGACCCAACCGTGACAACCGTGACATCCGTTCTCCCCTCAGGTCTAGAAAGTCAATGCAATTTCAAATAAAGTTGGAATGATATACGGGAGAAAACGGAATTTCCTGAATTTCATTGTGAAATGAAAGAGTAATTAGAAAAGCATAATGCAATTAAACAACGTCTGAAGAAACCCTAACAAGATTCTTCCTAACAAGAACTTAGGAAGCTGAAGTTAACACAGGAGCAACCAGGTGTGTAGGGAGGGACCCGGCCTCCATGAAACAGTCTGCGACAGCCATTCTGAGTAGGCCTGGGACCACTAACAAGGGCATCACCCTGGAAATTGATAGAAAAGCAAATTCTCAGGCTGCACCCTGGAAATACTGTATCAGAAGCTTAATGATGAGATCCAGAAATCTCTGTTTTAACGTATTCTCTGGAAAATTGTGATGTATATTGAAGTTTGAGAGCCGAACTCTTCTACGTACTGTGTATACATACATACAGAGGGTGCCAAACAGTGTACACGTTGCAAGCAATGTTATCTACGTATTACAGTTTGAATTGAAGTTGCCATTGCTGGTCAAGTGTGCCAACACATGCTGTGCACATCCATTTTACCTGCAATTGGTACACTTTGGGGGAATGATTGATTTTATTTACAACAAGATCTCTTAAAATGTGTATACTCCTTTTTGGTACCTCTCCTGTATATTCCAGAACTAGAAATTGTTTATTGCACAGTTACTAAAATGTAGAGGAAATTAAGAGGATGAAGATAATTCAAGATGACGGAATCAAGATGAAAGAGTAAGATCTCTCCTACTGGAGCAGACCAAAACATCTAGGGCTGAAAAGTTATTTAGCAGCAGCCCCAGGTCTGGGTCCTCATCCTATTACAACACATCCAGGTGACCTTGGACAAGTTGCTTCATCTCCCTTGAGGCCTGGATGCCTTAGATTTTTTTGTGTGATGTTGGGTTAAACGTGTTGACATGAGAAGTACCTTTTCATTCTAAAGTGCTTCTGAATCTAGAATAAATGTGTACATCCAGAAAACTCAACTGGAGATGTGCAAAAGATCCAGCTTCATTTTTTCCCCTATCATTTAACTTAGTCTCTATCTCAATGTTCTATTTCTACTGCTTGTGAAAACATAACTTAGTCCTTTCTCAGAAAACTCATCTCCATATAAATCACTTGATTCTGAATTTCACACCTTCCTCCTTCCTTGGTGGCAGTAAGGTCCTGAGAGCTGCACCCTGTGGGAGTGGAGTGGGGAAGTGCCTGACCCATGCCCTTCATCTGTCCTAAGCACGGCATACACTGGACTGCTCTGTGGGCATCTCTCCCCACAGGTGTCAGTTGAAGTTGCTACACTCCCACCCAGCCTCCAGCTGCACAGTGCACGCCACTTTCCATGACAGCATTTTCTCCTCCTGGTGATGAGACAGACCCTTTAGATTCACAACCTCTTCCTCAGCTAACCTCAGTGCCCCCGTTCCACCTGAAACCCATAGAACTCTGAGAGGCTAAGACACTCTCCACACCTTGCATCCCACAAAACCATATGTCCCCTTTGCTTTATTTATTTATTTTTTTAAGACAAAGTCTCACTTTGTCCCCCTTGGTAGAGTGCCACGACATCATAGCTCACAGTAACCTCTAACTCTTGAACCCAAGCTATTCCCTTGTCTCAGCCTCCCAAGTAGCTTGGACTATAGGTGCCAACAACAACACTCAACTATTTTTAGAGATGGGGTCTCGCTCTGGATCAGGCTGGTCTCTAACCAGTGAGCTCAGGTGATCTACCCACCTCAGCCTCCCAGAGTGCTGGGATTACAGGTGTGAGCCACTGAGCCCGGCCCCCTGTGAGTTATCATGAGGTTGGGGTTGCCTGAAGGGTTGCATTTTGGCTGCTTAGTGCACGTATAGATTTTTTTCCAATTCGAAGGAGTCAACCCACAAATTTCTAGAAATAAAAAAGAATCTTTAAAATTAAAAACTCATCAGTCAAGTTAAATCCTATATTTGACACAGCTAAAGGAAGAATTATTGAATTAAAAGATAATACTAAGAAAATCATCTAGAATACAACATTAACATCATTTGAAAAAAAAATACAATGAATGGAAGGTACTGACATGGATCTAATAAGAGCTATTATATAAGGAAAAGATAGGACAGCTGAGAAACAACACTTAATGAAACACACTTTGTGGGTCAACAAACAGATTTTTATAAATGCTCATGCATACTTATAAGAATGTGCATCCCCCATTTGCTAGGTACAGTGTTCTAGATACACCCGTTAGGTCAAGTTTGTCACACGTGTCCTTCAAATTCTCTTTGACCTTACCAATCTGTATCTGCTTGTTCTAGGACAATGACAACGAAATAGACGTGGTTCTTCTTCCATTATGACTGTGGGCTTGTATTAGTCTATTTCTCCTTAACATTATGTATTCTTGCCAATTTTTACTTTATTTTTGGCTATCTTATTAGCTGTATAGAAATCCAGAATTATATCTTTCTGGTGAATTGAAACATTTATAATTATGAGTTGCCTGTCTCTATCTCTAACAATACTTTTTGTTTAAAAGAAGAGTCTGATATTAACATAGCTGCACCAACTTTCTTTTGGTTAGGGAAAGATTTGCATGGCATATCTTTCTACATTCATCTACTTAAACCTCTTTATGTCCCCCTTCTTGGATGGGATTCATTGAACTATTATCAAGATTTTATTGAAATATTATCAATGTTTTACCTAGTATGACAATCTTTGATTTTCCATGGAAATATTTTGTCCATTTAGTGATGATTGATGCATTTGAACTTAAAACTACCATTTTACTATGTGCTATTCATCCCGTACTTTTTATGCTATTTCAACTCTTGTGTTATCTTGGGGATGAGTTAATGGTTACCACACAGATTATAACACATATTTATAACTTGCAAATTCTCATATTGGTGATATTTTCATCCTCTTTCTGAACAAGACAAAAGCCACTGAGGTCTTTAAATATATTTACCCTCTGACTTCTTGTTGTCATATATTTTGATTCTTTCTGTATTCTAAAACTCACCAAAACATTATTATTAATAGTAATAATTTTAACTTATAGACTCAATATTCATATACATTTATCCACATATTTATGTAATTTCCATTTTAAATAAATTTTCATATTCACATTCCAATATCTACAGACTCATATTATATGCTCATTTGGGATAAATGGATGAAGAAACGTGGCTTTAAAATCTTTAACAATGTTTCACAATCTCTTTGTTTTGCAGCTTAGTCACTGTGGCATCTTCCTGAATGAAAAGTCAAAAGCTTGCAGTCTGATGCGTGCTGTTACAATGGGCCACCAAAGCAGTATTTACAATGACTCAGAAAACCAAGCATGTGGGATGGCTTTGTCTGGAATTGTTTGATTTTATTTTAACATGATCTTACTCTTGACCACTCCATATATCCTAATCACATTTTCTAAATTACAATGAATGTTCTCTTAGGATTCTGTGACACTCCTTTGAAATGACTAGAAACATCCAGGCCAGGGGTAATCCAAGGGCAAGAACCACATAAATGATATAAACCAGTCAAGCTCAAATATTTGAGTGCAATTCAACATTCTGCAGGAATTCTGAGAGTTCACATGTAGCAGAGAGTTCAAGAGAGCAGCACTAGAAGTGAAGAAGGCATTTGAGGGCAGAAGGTGGCTCATCTATGAGGGCAAGGAACCTTTCCTGACATTAGGTAAATTATGTGAGCTAATGCCTTTCAGCAGTTAGTCCCTGTGGAATCACAGGGCTGGGAACCTTGGGATAGGCTCCATTTGGTCAGGTAAGTGGTAGGAAATGACGACTTGGGGTCTTTTCTTGCCTTTTCTTAACCTTCTTACCTAGGAGAGATTTGTGATACTACCTGGGCTCCATGTGCAGCCATACATATAGGACATGTTACTTCCTCACTTTGGTCCTGATTTTATGTAGCATCCTCCCCACTTTTCTTATTTTGACCTTCACCTGGGAGAAGGTATTAGGTCTCGAAGCATCCAAGTAAATCCTTAGGTCTTGATGCCCTTGAGAATTACCCTGTCCAAAATGACGTCTTCACTGCAGAGAGAATCCTTTGGCCATTCCCATCCCCTGGCTATTATGAAGAGAGGGTGGTGCTTTTCCAGTTTAGGGCAATTTTTTCCCCACCTTGTTTCAGTGTAGGTTCTATGACAAGTGAAGTCTGTCTGTTTGAGTTTGATCCACTAAGTGCTGTAGCCCGGCTGCCAGTAAAAACTCATTTCCACAGTAATACATGGCGTCCACTCATGACAGACTGTGGACTGAAACTAAAGCCATAAATGCTCAGGTAAGAGCTCTATTGTTCCCTCTCAGTGTTTTCATCTCTGTGCTGCACAGGGAAAGAGCAGATCTTATCCACAAGTGAAGACGACAGAACAAAGGGAAGATTCACACTCTTTCTCCAGAGAAGAAAGCAGACAGTTCTGTGCACATCCTCAGACCTTTGCAGAGCTGGGCTGGGTTTTTCCAAGACAAGGGATTTCTCTCCTCTCACATTCTCTAGCAATTGCTTCCTAAGGCTGCTAGAGTATTGCCTGGAATATGCATATACAAAATAACTGTTGTTTGATGCAGAAAAAGCTTTTGATAATATCCAGCATCCTTTCGTGATCAGAACACTTAAGAAAATGGATATAGAAGGGACATTTCTTAAACTGATAGAGGCCATCTACAGCAAACCTACAGCAAATATTATATTGAAACCAATTTATATCTTTCATATGAAAGCTATAACCCAATTATAGCCCAGGAAGAAGGGAAAAGGGAAGAGGGAGGGGATGGGAAAGGGGAGAATGGGTGAAGGAGGGTAATTGGTGGGACCACACCTATGGTGCATCTTACAAGGGTACATGTGAAATTTACTAAGTGTAGAATATAAATGTCTTAACACTATAACTAAGAAAATGCTGTGAAGGCTATGTTAACCAGTTTGAGGAAATATTTCAAATTGTATATAAAACCAGCACATTGCACCCCATGATTGCATTAATGTACGCAGCTTTGATTTAATTAAAAAAAAAAAAAAAAAAACCTGGAACTCAGGCTGGGCAAGGTGGCTCACACCTGTAATCCTAGCACTCTGGCGGAGGTGGGCAAATTGCCTGAGCTCAGGAGTCTGAGACCAACCAGAACATGAGCCAGACCCCATCTCTACTAAAATAGAAAAACTAGCCAGGTGTTGTGGAAGGGTACCTACAGTCTCAGCTACTCAGAATACTGAGGATTCCTTGAGCCCAAGAGGTTGCTATGAGCTATGACACCACAGCACTCTATCCAGGGTGACAGAGACTGCCAAAAAAAATAAAAATCTTGGAACTCATTCACAACCCCACCTCCCAAAGACTTGTGAAATCTACTACACATGTTCTGATGAAGAAAACAGTTAAGAATTTTTAAAAAGGCTCAGAGCCCATAGTACAGTGGTTACGGCATCAGCCACATGCATGGAGGGCGGCAGGTTCAAAACCGGCCTGGGCCAGCTAAACAACAATGACAAGGCTTTGCAACAAAATATAGCTGGGCACTGTGGCTGGTGCCTGTAGTCCCAGCTAATTGGAAGGCTCAGGCAAGAGACTCTCTTGAGCCCAGCAGTTTGAGGTTGCTGTGAGCTATGATCCCACAGTACTCTACCAAGGGCCACATATCTCAAAAAAAAAAAAAAAAAAAAAAAAGGAATGTTTAACAAATGAAATATGAAACAATATACCGTATATACTCGAGTATAAGCCAAGTTTTTTCAGCACAAAATTTGTGCCGAGTTCGGGTTTTTCGGCACAAATTTTGTGCCGAAAAAACTCGGTTTATACTTGAGTATATACGGTATTTAATTATTTTCCCTTAAATCCACCTCTTTTTCTCCTCTTTATAAATAGCTTTATTTTTTTTTTTTTTTTCTTTTTTGGAGAGTCTCATTTTGTCGCCCTTGCTAGAGTGCCGTAAGGTCACAGCTCACAGCAACCTCCAGCTCTTGGGCTTAGGCAATTCTCTTTTGCCTCAGCCTCTGGAGTAGCTAGGACTACAGGCCCCCGGGCCAGGTTCGAACCCGCCACCCTCAGTATATGGGGCCGGTGCCCTACTCACTGAGCCACAGGCACTGCCATGTAAATATCTTATCTTTCACGCTCTAATGTTAAAGTATATTTTACACATTTAATGAAAAAGAGTGAACAAATCTTTTCAAGTTGAGTCTAGAGTGGGTCAGTGCAGACTTGGAACACAGACCTGTCTGACCTAAGTGTCAGATCATCCTATCATACTGGACAGTACACACACCCCACCATTACCCTGGCTCACTGACCACTGTCCCAAGCAACAATGCACTGGGCCCACCTGTCTGCCCAAGTGCATTTTACTTTTCTGGTTCTTGCACCATCTGAAAGAGGTGGGTTTTTCTTGTCCTTTGGGACAGTTTTTCCCCTTTACTAGTCTAAAAGAATCCAGAGGGCAGAAATCACTTCAGCATATAAACTGGTATTAAAAGGAATTGAAATGGGTGGGGAAGAAAAGCTAAGTCTCCCAAGGGAGGGTTTTTAGATGATGGGTACACCAGGCGACTCCTTCCAGCTCTAGGACATTCCGCTGTCCCTTAGATGCACCGCCCCCAACCCTCAAAGTGACAAATGAGGCTGTCCTCTGGGAAGAATGAGGAGGCTGACATTTACTAGACCATCCAAGAGACTTAGCAGTCAAAGGCATCTTGGGTCAGGCTCAAGCAGTTCTGTAACCCAGGACCAGGGAAAAACAGGGTTGGCTGAGGGCACCTGACCCTATGAAGTTTCCAAGGAATAACCACTAAGTAAAGACATTCTGACAAGGCTAGTGCTTAGGAAAAATAAAAAGAGGAAACACACAAAGGCTTTTTGTATAGTAGATTTTCAGGAGGTCATTCTCTGCTTTCCTCTTAAGTTCAACATCCACAAACAGAAAACAAATAGTTTCAAAAGAGCCATCTATTGCTCTGTGAAAAAAAAAAAAATTTAAAATACGGTGTCGGTCTGAAATAGAAAACAAAAACACAAACAGCTAACAATGTCATGAACTGGAGAGGGGAAGTCCGCGTCTGGGAATGCCGGGAGGGAACCGGAAATCTAGGGATTTATTCCCAGCCCCAGAAGAAACTAGGCTCCGGGACAGAGTCGTGGCTTTTGAGACCCTGTTTCAGAGGGAAACCAGTCCCCCAAGAGGAAAGGAGGGACTACTGACCCCACAGACGCAGCCCTACCCAGGTAGTACCCAAGCGCACGGAGTCGCGACCCTCCCGCGATGACACTCGTGCCGTCACCGCACAATCTGGGGACACGCGGGGCTGCGGCCGCAGAGCTCCCCAAAGACCGGGCCGCCGCCGAGGTCGCGACGCCGGGATCGGACAGAGCGTCGGGTGACCCGGCTGCCCAGACCCACCCTGCGGGCCGGAGGGACTCAGCGCAGAGCTGAGCTGGCTGCAACTCGGGTCCGCAGACCCGGAGGGGCCGCGGGGAGGCCCAGGTCCCGCCACAGCCGGCTCCGGCCGGTTCCAACCAGTCCCTCCTCCCTGCCGGAGTACGCCCGGCCTCGCGCACTTACCATTTCCTGGATTCCGGGGTGGTCTGACGTCTTCTTTACTGCCCGGGCGGGTCACAGAGCGATGGAGGTGCTGGCGGAGACACCTAAGCCTCTCAGCTAAGCAGAGACTGAACCCCGACCTTGGCGGACGCAAGAAAGGAAGACCCCGCGGAGTTGTTGAACGTTACCCCCTCCCCCCTGCGGAGCTCCTGATTGGACAGGGTACCCGTCCCCGCCCCGGATGCCCTGATTGGATAGTTCTTCAGGCCCCGCCGCATCCTGAGTCACAGGAGACACTATGCTGTAAGCTGCTGAATTGCTCCTAAGATTGACAGGTTCTTGGCCACAGCCTTTTGCAGGCATAGTGATCACTATGCGCCTGTAGCAATCTCTGTTTGGGAGGATATTTGCATTTAAGCAGAAAGTGTTCGGGCTTTGCAGAGCAGACACTGGCGTCTTTCTGCGTTCCTTGTGCCCTTTCTGCTTCTTCCTCCTAGAAACGGGGTCGAACGTTGTCTGCTCAAGGAATTGCAGACTCAGTATCCAGTGGAGCCATCCTCTGGCCTCCGGGCAGAAGGAGCGCCCAGGCAAGGCCGGGCCACAGTAGAATTGGAGGGAAAGGCTGATGACCTTCAAGAGCCAGATTTTGGAATGACGCTTTTGGCAGCGTTACCAATGCTTTCAATCTGTTCTTTTTCAAGCAAGAAAATAAAAATGCCAACAAGGAAAGAAAACTATAAAATGCGTAGGAAAAAAAATTGTAGAGTTATATGGCAGCAATAATCTATAAAGAAATCGATGGGGAAGAAAAGCAAACACGTGAACTATCTTAGACAAACAGCCTTCTCCACCCTCAGCTCACAAAGAAACTCTGCATTCAAAAGGACAAACATATTCATAAGCTTGGGAGCCAGACTCTTCATTGCTGAAATGGACCCGCAAAGTAAATCATTCCCTGGTGTTGAGGCAGAAACACGTAAAGAATTAACTCTAAAGGCTCAACATGCTCTTCTATCGCCTGCTCACAGTGGGGAAAAGCTCCCTCCTTTAAAACCTTCATTTTCACCAGCAGGACACTCTAACCCAGAGTCAGTTTAAGCCTCTGACCTAATGGGGTTTATGTCAAATTCATAAACCCCTTCTTCAGGAGACACCCCTAACAGTTCTTTCTCTGAACCTAACTGTCCCAGACTTTATGTATGGAATTATAGTGTGATTCCAGCAACCCTACCACAACCACAACACTGCCCAGAAAACAGCTCCAGGAATCAGAAGTACAATATCAGGAAGTACAGAACCCCCAACTACATCTGCACGTGGGTCCCCTGCTCTGGGGCTTCTTAGAACCCAGACCCCTGCTGTGTCTGTCCTAAGCAGCTGGAGGCCCTACAGGAACGGCAATGCCCAAGAAGCCCAAGAGGACCCTCCTCCCCATGTTCTTTCTTTTGCAGCCTCCAGACTGGCCTCCACTTGGAGTCTCTGGCTTCAAATTCTGATGCCCCCTGCAGGGAGTTCATTTGACCCACTAAATAGCACAAAGACTCAAAATCCCACTGTGGTTTGTTTTCTTTTTGAGACAGAGTCTTACTCTGTCACCCTGGGTAGAATGCCATGGGGTCATAGATCACAACAACCTTGAATTCTTGGGCTTGAGCAATCCTCTTGTCTCAGCCTCCCAGTAGCTGGGTGGAGCTGGGACCATAGGTCCACAATACCCAGCTAGTTTTTCTATTTTTAGTAGAGATGGGGTCTCACTCTTACTCAGCCTGGTCTTGAACTCCTGAACTCAAGCCATCCACCTGCCTCAGCCTCCCAGAGGGCTAGGATTACAGGCATCAGCCATCAGTTGCAATCCCAGTATTTGAAAAAGACACCAGCAGAGTCTGTGCTTTCCTCTTGTGTTTATGAAGTCTGACAGTTAAGTTTGTGAACTCATCCTAGACAAAGTGCTACATACCTCATTGCTGAATATCACCATGGTCCCTCAAAGTACTCCCTTTAGGAAGCTATGCACTGATGCCAGCACCTAGTCCATCCTTCAAAGCAATTTTGAAACCCTTTTTCTGGAGGACACACCCAGGTGGTATCTCCTGCTGTATTGTTTGAATAGTCATCACAGCTATTCCCTTATCACCACATATTACCCTTGATGTCCTGAATGTCACCAAAATGTCTTCCTTTTAATATTTCCTTTATCTCTGAGTAAATAAAAAGTCATTGGGGACCAGGTCAGATGAGTACAGGGGTGTTTATTGGCTAAGAACTTCCTCACCCCTCATAGACAGTGCTGTGTGAGCTGGTACATTATTGCCAAGCAAGAATCATGAGTTATTGGCAAAAAAAAAAAAAAAAAAAAAAAGCCAGCTCGTTTTTGTCTAGCTTTTTCATACAGCCTTTTCAGCACTTCCAAACAGTAAACTTGGTTAACTGTTTGTCTGTTTGTCCGGTTGGTACAAATTCATAAGGAACAATCCCTCTGATATCAACATTGTTTTGGACTGAAGGAACTTTCTTTGGCCGTGGAGAATTGGCTGACTTCCATTGTGCAATTTAATGCTTAGATGGTCTTGCTTGCCTCTCCAAAGGTCCTAGGAAACTTTGACTTTCCTTTGTGAGCTCCTTGCACAATGACATCTCTGACTGATGGCCAGTGCAGAAGAAAGAGTTCCACTTTTTTCTGTAGTACTTTTTCTAGGATGAGTTCACAAACTTAATTGCCAGCCCCCTTTATATTGTATATAAAGTAGAGGAGGAAAATGCTAAGATACTTCATATGGATTTAAACTGACAAGTAATTATTTCTCTGAGAAACAAAGATGCCAGATGTGATATTATGAGATGTATATGTGTGAATGTGTGTGTGTGTATATATATGTATATATTACAGTAAATATAGGTTTTCATCCACAGTTCCTTGCTCATAAATGGCCATAGACCCTGCTGCAATAAAGAGAACCTCCCTCTGATCTTTTGTCCTCCTTTCAATTGCCTCTCTGGAATGAGAGTCTTATGACCCACATTCAGATTAGAGTTCCACCCCATAACCTGGAGGAAGCCACACAGAGAGGCAGGGAAGAATCTGAACAGACAGGCCTTGTTGGGGTTAGATCATATTAATTTTGTCCAATCATATTGCAACATGATTATCTAAGCTTTAGGTCATACCTATCCAATGAAGCCTCCATAAAAGGCCCAGAGGACAGGGTTGGCATACATCTAGAGAACTGAACACATGAAGGCTAACAGGAAGACAAACAAGAATTCATCCTGGGCTCGACACAGGTATCTCAGTGGTTAGGGCACTGGCCATACACACTGGGGCTGTTGGGTTCAAACCCAGCCTGGGCCTGCTAAACAATAATGACAACAACAACCACATACACACACACACACACACACACACACACACACACACACACAAAATAGCCAGCCATTGTAGCAAATGCCTATATTCCCAGCTACTTGGGAGGCTTAGGCAAGAGAATCACTTGAGCCCAAGAGTTCGGGGTGGCTGTGACCTGTGACACCACAGCACCCTACCGAAGGCAACATAGTGAGACTCTGTCTCAAAAAAAAAAAAAAAAATTCATCCTGGGAGGGTAGCACAACCCAATTCTACAGCAACAGAAGCCCCTGTACTAAATCCTTCCAGACCTCACCCTGTATCTCTGTTCATCTGGCTGTTTATTTTCCTCTTTAAAATATCCTTTGTAACAAATCAGTACCTGTATTTCCCTGAGTTATGTGAGCCGCTCAAGCAAATTAATCAAACCCAAAGTGAAGATCATGTGAGCCCCAACTTCAAGCCTAATTAGTCAGAATTTCCAGAGGCCTGGACTTGAGACTGATGTCTGAAGGGAGATAATCTTGGGGACTGAGCCCTCAATCTGTGGGATCTCATGCTGTCTCTAGGTAATGTTGAAATTGAACTTGAGGACACAACCAGGTGGTATCTCCTGCCAGATTGTTTGCTTGATTACTGGTGGAGAGAATTTCCTACATATTTTGGAGACACAGAAGTCTTCTGGGGAGGTGGAGCAAGATGGTGGCTGAGTAACAGTAATAGCTTCCCTGAAACTGGGCATGGTGAGTCTGGGGAGATAAGACTCCAGGCATCTCTGGATGGTGGTATCTGCCTATTATCATCCCTTTTAGGATACAGGGAGTCAGCAAGGGACTTCTGGACCCCAAGAGGAGGACAAAAACAGTGGAAACCTGGTAAGTGGTTGCATGTGTTCAATCGACCTAATCCCGCCAGCAGCCATAAGTACAAGCAGCAGTGAGATTGCAAACTGGAAAGGCCTTACCTGTGAACTGTTTTGGTGTTTTTGGACTTGGCTCTCAGTTGAACTGCCTTGGGGAGAGCTTGAGCAGGAGTGCAGAGAACTTTGGGCATTGTCTAGGGCCCCAGACTGAGCCACTAAGCCATATGGAGCTAATAGTGTTTGGCTGTGGACTGTAGGGAGCCACTGTGAGAGAACTGCCCCAGCAAGCTCCACCCTCAGGGTCACAGATGAAGGATCAGGTGGGAACTAGTAACCTATTGACTAAGCAGCCTAAAGGCAGGAACTGAGCTGCCTTACAGCCTTAACCCTAAGGGACAGAGTAAGACCAATTTTTGCACACTGGAACCTCGGGCTGTTGACCTGGGTAGAGTGACATGGTGTCACAGCTCATAGCAACCTCAAACTTCTGGGTTTGGCACCTCCTGGACCTCCATAAGAGCTGTGCCGTGACGCCCAACTTGCGACCTGTACCTGCCGGGCCTCCACATGCCCTGACCATGAACTGCGGGAACCACGTAACCCCACATCCTCCCTTCTGTAACCTCCCTGCCTCCACATCAGCCCACTCATCTGGCCAGAGACTCTGATAGTCACATGCCCTCCAGAGCCCTCCCTGTCTCTGTGCAGAGCCCTTCTTCTGGCCAGAGTCTGCTGGAGACTTAGGTTCTCTGTGCCAAAGTCACTGAGTGCTAGTCACTCCCAGAACCATGCGCACCACCACCTGCCCTGTTGCTGGATCTGGATGTGTCACACCCAGAACTCCCTGGCTGGGGCAGCCCCAGAGGAACTGCACAGGGTCACTCCCTACAAAGATCCAGCAACAATAGAGTGATCCTGCTGGGGTCTAATCTTGGAGAGACACCTCCCCAACTCTGAGGATGGCCAGAGGCAACAGTGAAAAACAATCATGAGGCAAATCAACAGAAAAACTCTGGCAATATGAATAATCTGAGTAGATCAACTCCCCCAAAGATCAATGGGGCAGACATAGCACAAGATCCCATGCACAAACAAATAGCTGAGATGTCAGAAATCGAATTCAGAATCTGGATAGCAAATAAGATCGAATTAGAATTCCAAGCAGTAACCCAAAAGACATCTCAAGAATATCTCAATGAATTCAAAGACCAAATGACCAAAGATTTTGACACATTGAGACAAGAAGTTGCATCCCTCAAAGATCTCAGAAACATAGTAGAGTCCCTCAGTAACAGAATGGAGCAAGCAGAAGAAAGGATTTCTGACATTGAAGACAAAGCTTTCCAACACTTCCAAACTCTCAAAGAGGAAGAGAAATGGAGGACAAAAACAGATCACTCTTTCAGAGAGCGCTGGGATAATTCGAAGAAAACCAATATTCGTCTTATAGGGATCCCCGAAAGCAACAAAGTGGCTTCACAAGGCACAGTCTCTCTTCTTCATGAGATTATGAAAGAGAACTTTCCAGACATGCCAAGAGATTCTGAAATTCAGATAGCAGACAGTTTCAGAACTCCAGCACAACTCAACCCAAATAAGACATCCACCAGACACATCATAATCAATTTCACTAAAGTTAATATGAAGGAGAAAATTCTGAAAGCAGCCAGACGAAAGAAAATCATTACCTACAAGGGCAAGAATATTAGAATAACTGCAGATCTCTCTGTTGAAAACTTTCAAGCTAGAAGAGGATAGTCATCGACTTTTAATCTTCTAAAACAAAATAACTTTCAACCCAGGATCCTGTACCCAACTAAACTGAGTTTTATTTATGACAGAGAAATTAAATACTTCAATGACATTCACATGTTGAAGAAATTTGCCATTTAGTTAAATTTAGTTAAAACCAGCTCTCCAAGATATTCTCAGACCTATCCTCCATAACGACCAGCATAATCCTCCACCACAAAAGTAAACGCACCCAGAAAATTTTGATCAAATTCCAACTTCCACAGTTGCAAAAGGATTAAAAATGTCCACCAGACTCTTGAAAGGCTTATCAAAATTGTCCTCTAAAGTGGCACAGGTTGGCTAACTGGATACAAAAATTCAAGCCAGATATCTGCTGCATACAAGAATCGCATCTTGCATTAAAAGACAAATATAGACTCAAGGTAAATGGATGGTCATCTATACTCCAGGCAAATGCAAAGCAGAAAAAAGCAGGCGTTGCAATCCTATTCGCAGATGCAATAGGCTTTAAACCAACCAAAATAAGGAAGGCTAAGGATGGACACTTCATATTTGTTAAAGGTAATACTTAATATGATGATATTTCAATTATTAATATTTACGCACCCAACCAGAATGCACCTCAGAGAAACTCTAAGAGACATGAGCAACTTGATTTCCTCCAGTTCCATAATAGTTGAAGATTTTAACACCCCTTTAGCAGTGCTGGATAGATCCTCCAAAAAGAACTAAGCAAAGAAATTTTAGATTTAAACTTAACCATTCAACATATGGACGTAACAGACATCTACAGAACATTTCATCCCAACAAAACTGAATACACATTCTTCTCATTAGCCCACGGAACATACTCCAAAATCGACCACATCCTGGGCCACAAATCTAACCTCAGCAAATTTCAAAAAATAGAAATTATTCCTTGCATCTTCTCAGACTATCATGGAATAAAAGTTGAACTCAACAACAACAGGAACCTGCATACCCATACAAGAACATGGAAGCTAAACAACCTTATGCTCAAGGATAGATGGGTTATAGACAAGATTAAAAAGGAAATCACCAAATATTTGGAGCAAAACAACAATCAAGACACGAATTATCAGAACCTCTGGGATACTGCAAAGGCAGTCGTAAGAAGGAAATTTATAGCACTGAAAGCCTTCCTCAAGAAAATGGAAAGAGAGGAAGTTAATAAATTTATGGGACATCTCAAGCAACTGGAGAAGGAAGAACACTCCAACCCAAAACCCAGCAGAAGAAAAGAAATAACCAAAATCAGAGCAGAATTAAATGAAATTGAAAACAAAAGAATTATACAACAGATCAATAAATCCAAAAGTCATTTTTTTGAAAAGATCAATAAAATAGATAAACCTTTGGCCAAACTAACCAGGAAAAAAAAAATAAAATCTCTAATTTCATCAACCAGAAATGGTAACGATGAAATAACAACAGATCCCTCAGAAATTCAAAAAATCCTTAACAAAAACTACAAGAAACTCTACTCTCACAAATATGAAAATCTGAAAGAAATTGACCAATACCTGGAAGTACACCATCTACCAAGACTTAACCAAAATGAAGTGGAAATGTTGAACAAGCCTATGTCAAGTTCTAAAATAGCATCCACTATATAAAATCTCCCTAAAAAGAAAAGCCCAGGACCAGATGGCTTTATATCAGAATTCTACCAAACCTTTAAAGAAGAACTCGCACCTATATTACTAAACCTCTTCCAAGAAAAAGAAGGAATATTACCCAACACATTCTACAAAGCAAACATCACCTTGATCCCCAAACCAGAGAAAGACCCAACAAGAAAAGAAAATTATAAACCAATATCGCTAATGAATATTGATGCAAAAATACTCAATAAGATCCTAACAAACAGAATCCAACAACACGTCAAAAAAATTATTTGACCAAGTCGGATTTATCCTGGGGTCTCAAGGCTGGTTCAATATACATAAATCTATAAATGTAATTCAGCACATAAACAAACTTAAAAATAAGGACCATATGATTCTTTCAATTGATGCAGAAAAAGCTTTTGATAATATCCAGCATCCCTTCATGATCAGAACACTTAAGAAAA
>CAUYPK010008352.1:0-11529 GCA_963574355.1 Loris lydekkerianus | reverse complement strand
AAAAAACTGTCAAGGACTCTATTCCTTTCACAGTTGTGCCAAAGAAGATGAAATATTTGGGAGTATACCTAACAAAGGACGTGAAAGATCTCTACAAAGAGAACTATGAAACTCTAAGAAAAAAAATAGCTGAAGATGTTAACAAATGGAAAAACATACCATGCTCATGGCTGGGAAGAAGCAACCTTGTTAAAATGTCCATACTACCCAAGGCAATATATAATTTTAATGCAATACCTATGAAAGCTCCATTGTCATACTTTAAAGATCTTGAAAAAATCATACTTAGTTTTATATGAAATCAGAAAAAACCTCAAAAAGCCAAAACAGTACTCTGCAATAAAAACAAGGCAAGAGGAATTTTGTTACCAGACCTGAGACTGTACTATAAATTAATAGTGATCAAAACACCATGGTACTGGCACAAAAGCAGAGAAATAGATGTCTGGAACAGAATAGAGAACCAAGAGATGGATCCAGCTACTTACCAGTATTTGATCTTTGACAAGCCTATTAAAAACATTCGGTGAGGAAAAGATTCCCTATTTAACAAATGGTGCTGGGTGAACTGGTTGGCAACCTGTAGAAGATTGAAACTGGACCCACATCTTTCACCATTAACTAAGATAGACTGTCACTGGATAAAAGATTTAAACTTAAGACATGAAACTATAAAAATACTTGAAGAAACTGCAGGAAAAACTCTTGAAGGAATCGGCCTGGGTGAATATTTTATGAGGAGGACTCCCCAGGCAATTAAAGCAGTATCAAAAATACACTACTGGGACCTAATCAAACTAAAAAGCTTTGCACAGCGAAGAACATAGTAAAGCAAGCAGACAGCCCTCAGAATCAGAGAAAATATTTGCAGGTTATACCTCTGATAAAGGTCTAATAACCAGAATCCACAGAGAACTCAAATTTATTAGCAAGAAAAGAACACATGACCCCATTTCAGGGGGGCAGGGGACTTAAAGAGAAACTTCTCTAAAGAAGACAGATGCAAAATCTACAAACACATGAAAAAAAGCTCATCATCCTTAATCATCAGAGAAATGCAAATCAAAACTACTTTAAGATATCACCTAACCCCAGTAAGAGTAGCTCACATAACAAAATCCAAAAACCAGAAATGTTGGTTTGGATGTGGAGGAAAGGGCACACTTCTACACTGCTGGTGGGAATGCCCACTAATACGTCCCTTCTGGAAGGATGTTTGGAGAATACTTAGAGATCTAAAAATAGACTTGCCATTCAATCCTTTAATTCCTTTACTAGGTTTATACCCAGAAGATCAAAAGTCACAATATAACAAAGACATCTGTACCAGAATGTTTATGGCAGCCCAATTCATAATTGCTAAGTCATGGAAGAAGCCCAACTGTCCATCGACCCACGAATGGATTAGCAAACTGTGGTACATGTATACCATGGAATACTATGCAGCCTTAAAGAAAGATGGAGACTTTAACTCTTTCATGTTTACATGGATGGAGCTGGAACCTATTCTTCTTAGCAAAGTGTCTCAGGAATGGAAGAAAAAGTATCCAGTGTACTAAGCTGTACTTTGAAGCTAAATTATAGCTGTCACATGAAGGCTATAACCCAACTATAGCACAAGACTATGGGGAAAGGGCCAAGGAAGGGGAAGGGAGGGGGGAGGTTTTGGTAGAATGAGGGTAATGGGTGGGGCCACATCTATGGTACATCTTAGAATGGGTACAGGCGATTGCACTAATGTACACAGCTATGATTTAACAATAAAAAAAAGAAAGTAATCACAACTTGGATATTATCCTATGTAATACCACTAAAAATTAACATATACTTCCTTTCTATTTCAATAATAAGGGGAAAATGGAGAATATGTAAATGTGGTAAGATTATGGATGGTTTTAATTTTATTGTTTATGCTTTTCTGTAGTTTCCAAATTTTCTCCCATGAGTATGTGTCACTTCAGTAATCAGAAACATGATATATTATAAAAAATAATGAACTTTCATTATTGAGGCTTTATTAGGGGGGCTGTAAATTTTACTTTTACTTTTTTTTAAAGAGACAAGGTCTCATTATGTTGCCAAGTTTGGAATATGGTAGCTATTCACAGATGTGATTATATTGCATGGTGGTCTCAAATTCCTGGGCAATCCTCCTGCCTTAGTCTCCCCAGTAGCTTTGAATACAGGCACATACCACTGTGCCTGGTAAGTTTTATTTTTGTGTGTATTTATGAGCGAGAGAGACCTATGTATGGAAGTCCTTCCTACACTGAATGGTAAGCTGGAAGAGATGACCCAAAGATCCAACCAAATATTTTTTATTTTTATGTTTATAATAGCGGGAACATTAGTTGGAGTCAGAAGATCAGGGAGGTAGACCTTGATGTATCCCTGTCCTCCACTAATGTTAGGGTAATCCATTTTATCTTTTAAGCCTTTGTTTTGTTTGTAGAATGAGAGTTAATAATACCTTTGACCTTTCTAATTTACAAGGATATTGCAAAGACAAATGAAACGATGAAGCATCTAACTGAAAAACATCCTGTGTGTCATTGTTTTTTAAGAGCAATACTTGTGATGTTTATTCTTGTACTGTATCCAGAGGCTTAGCAATGACATCACGATGCCAGAGCCCTACTCCCAAACATTTTCCAGCTCTCAGATTTCCCTGGGGAAAGCCATCCTCTGACCTTTCAGGGCTGTGCATTTTTCTTTTTATTTGACAATGCCTGTGGTACAACTCAGGCTCCCAGCATTATGTTATATTCTCACAGGCCCCACTGGGCAGAAGATGTCTAATTCTGGAGTTGGTGATCTTAAAAAGCTGTAGGTCCCCCATCAATGTTTAAAGGAGCCCAGCTAAGTTGTTTTGCTGCTCCTGTGTATTCTGACTTTTTAAAAAATCCTTTGATTACTTGGGTTGGGGCCTTCTCTGAAAATTGCTAAACTTTCTTGGAAATTGTCTAAATTACCTCAGCAGAGAGCAGTGGGAATAAGAATGACAAGACAGACCTGTGAAACTGGTGAAAACTGGTAGCTGTGGTTGTGCTGGAATGAGATGAAGCCTGGGGTTGAAGCCGCTCTGAGCTCTGCTGGCCTGCCCTGTGGAGGTGATACCCTATCTTTAAAGTCCCTTTGGGAGCTACTGTCTGTGTTGATAAAGCCAGAAAAGCCTACAAGTTAGAGTCCGAGAAGCTAAGCTGAAGCAGTACAACTGATCTAGTCTGCTTAGTCTTCCCCACTTCTTCCGTAATTATCTAGTTAATGTTTTATCATGATTGTGAAGATGTTTATCTCAGGAGATTTTGAGGAAGTGGTCACATATAGACAATAGGTGTTGTCATATTGGTAGTTACTTTGATGATAATGTTTTCTTTAATGATTCTCTTAGAAATTTTGTTAAAGTGAAAATTACCTTTCTGTTGTTTAAACATTTTGCATTGTGAGAATGAAGATTACTTTGATGTTACTTCCTTGCAGATAAAGTTAAAATTTTCTATGTTTATTTGCTTGTATTTCATTACAAAAATTATTAGAATTGTAACCAAGGCAGAACAGTCTTTGAGAGACTAGTCCCGCTGTTCTCCAGTATTACTGGCCTTCTAATAGTAAAGCTCATTGAATCTAATCCCTGTCTCTGTATTTGGCTGATAGCCACAGGCAGCCAGATCCTCTTTGTCCAGTAACATTTCAACTGTACTACCGACTTGTAAGTATTGATCAGCAGTATCCTGAGATGCTGCTGTATTCCTTGATCACTTCTAAGAGTTTTGAAGTTGAGTCCCTGGGCTTTTCCAGGTGTAGAATCATATCATCAGCCAAGAATGAGAGTTTTATCTCCTCTGACTCTATTCAGATACACTTGATCACTTTCTATTGCCTGATCGCAATGGCTAAGACTTCCATTACTATGTTGAATAGCAGTGGAGACGTTGGCATCCTTGCCTTATTCCTGATCTGAGTGGAAATGTTTTCAATTTTACACCATTCAATATGATATTGGCTGTGAGTTTGCTGTAGATGGCTTCTATTAGTTTAAGAAATGTCCCTTCTATGCCTAATTTCTTAAGAATTCTGATCACGAAAGGATGCTGGATATTTTTTGGTGACAAATTGAGAGAATCATATGGTCTTTTTTTAAAAAATTTTATTGATGTGATGTATTATATTTATAGATTTGCATATGTTGAACCAACCCTGTAACCCTGGAATAAAACCAACTTGATCATGGTGTATATATCTTTTTGATATGTTGTTGAATTCTGTTTGCTAAGATATTATTGAATATTTTTGAATCAATATTCATTAATGATGATGGTCTATAATTTTCTTTCTTTGTTGGAACCTTTCCTGGTTTGGGTATCCCGGTGATATTTGCTTCATAGAATGTGTTGGGAAGTATTCCTTCTTTTTCTATGATTTGGAAAATGTTGTATAATATAGGTACTAGTTTCTCTTGAAAGGTTTGATAGAATTTGGATGTGAAGCCATCTGGTTCTGGACTTTTCTTTTTAGGGAGATTTTGTATTGTTGATTCTATTTCAGTGGTTGATATAGGTCTATTCAAGATTTCTAATTCTTTCTGGTTGAGTCTAGGAAGGTGGCATGCTTCCAGGTATTGGTCCATTTCCTTCAGATTTTCATATTTCTTGGAATAGAGATTTTTGTAATAATCATTGAGAATTTTTTGAATTTCTGAAGTGTCTGTTGCTATTTCTTATTTCTCACTTCTGATAGATGATATTAGAGATTTTACTTTTCTATTTCTGGTAATGACCTAGGTTCCAATATGGCATCTGTGGGGTCTTGGGGAAATGATTTCTTGTTTCTGAGCCTCATCTGTAAAGTGAGGATAATAATATTTACATCATAAGATTTTAGTAAGGATTAAATGAGATAAAGTATATATAATATCCAGGGCTATGTCTAGTGCCCAAGTAGGTTTGCAAAGTATTCTTGGCTTTTTCTCTTTATTCAAACAGGGGTAAATTAATCTCCATCAAAAAATATTAGCTAACTAAGCCTTGGAGTACCTGCTCATAGGACTACTTAAACTCACAAAGGAAACTCTTAAGGATAATGTCAAATAGAACAAATCAAGATTTAGCAAAGAAAACCTTTGTTTAAAAGGATTATTGTGGGTGGGTAGTGCATTTGTGGGGAGGTATGGGGGGTGGGAAATGGGGATGATGAGGGACTATAGCAATGGGGAGATACTCTGACCATTAGACTTGCAATTATTTCAAGAGTTACGCAAATAAGGGTTTTCTTTTATATAGAGGGGTTAACAAGGGTGACATGACTGGAGAGTGGATCAGAGAATATTTTACCCTGAGTTCAGCCTAGTCTCTTTAGGGGCTATCTGCTGGCTGAGGCTGAAGGTGGGACAAAGTTCAGAGGCTTAGAGGGAAGGAGAGAAGTTTAACCAAAGCTTGATGAGGTTCAATGAGGATGAAACAGTTTAGCTAATTGTTTATGAGACAAAAAATTGGGAGATTCTGTGTCTAGCCTTGGGGGCATTGGTGAGTCTTCCCTAAGTCATCTGGGGAAGGGTGAATTTTTTTTTTTTTTCCAGCAAGCCTTTTACATAACACAAAAGGTTCAGGTGCAATAAATATTCATGTTCTCTCCTAATTCATATGTTGAAATCTTAACCCCCAATGTGGTGGTATTTGGAAGTGGGACCTTTGGGAGGTAAAGCGGTAATTAGGGTTAGATAAGGTCATGAGGGTGGGGCCTCCATGATGCAGTTAGTGCCCTTATAAGTAGCAAAAGAGACATGGGATCTCTTTAAGTGCACCCCCCAGAGAAAGGCCATGTGATGCCATAACCAAGAAGAGGGCTCTTATCTGAACTGGACTGTGCTGGCACCTTGCTCTGATTTTCAGTTTCCAGAACCATAGGAAATAAATGTTTGTTGTTGAAACCACCTGGTCTATGGTATTTTTGGTATAGCAGCCTGAATCGACTTAGACAGTGGGGGGATGTCTTAACCTTCACTGTTTTCCAGAAACACAAGGCTCAGGTAAAATTCAACATTGTAAAGGGTAAAAACTTCAGGATCCAAAGAAATGAATTCCAGTTGGTGACTTTCATGTCCTTCTGGAATGTTGGTGAGTGAGTCAGAAGATCTTTTCAATGTTCCTCAATGCAGATTCTGCCTAGCACCCACTAGTGGAAATCTAGCAGGAGCTCTCCTGTCCTTGGTAGATGAGGTCAGAGGCCTGAGATTAAAGAGGAGAATGAGATCACCTATAGCTGGCATGTTCACTAATAGCTTTCTCTCACCAAGCTCCAGCTGACCATACACAGCCACATATTTTGAAATGCAAATGGAAAAAATTATGGGGAAGATTGTTTCAGATTTCTAGGCTTGTCCCTTTCCACTCACAGGAGAAAATTGGGAGAATCTGGTTATCAGCAGCAACATCAACAACCAAACTCTTAGTTGAACTGAACCTCCCTACCTGAGAAAGAGTATGTGTGTGTGTGTCCATGCACATCCATGCCAGGTGAGCAGGTTTTTCCTGGACACAGGCCTAGGAAATGGGGGAAGACATTATTCCCAGAGTGGCAATGCATTTTCAGAGCATCCTTTTTGGTGGAATCACCGTGTTGGAGAATGAAGCTTGCTCAGGAAGGGAGAAAAAGGAAACATGAATAGCCAGAAAGAGGTAGGTTTGAGCCAGAAAGAGGTAGGTTTAAAACTTGAACCTGCAAGTTACTATCAGGGTGACCTTGGGCAGTTATTTAACTCTCAATGATGAATTTGCTTCCTTGTCTGGAAAAGTAGGGAAAACTTTTCCTAATGTGTTATTAGGCAAAGTGCAAGCCATATGGCAGGTGCTCAACAGATGGATAACAAGAAGAGAAGGGAAGGGGGAAGGCTATTAATTTGTCTGAGCTCTTATTCTGTAAGGGGTAGGGTCATTAATAATAGATAAGAAAAAAAAAAAAAGAAAAAAATAGATAAGAAGAGTATGGCCTGGGCTCCAATCAATCAATACTGAGCACAGTTCTGGTGTCCTGCTATGCTAGACATCAACCCCTTAGTTGCCAGATATGGAATGGTTTGTGTGTGTGTGTCCTGGCAGAAGGCCTGGGTATCAAGAGGACTCTGGGAGTTTAGGGTAGCAGCTCTACTGTTGTATACAGAAGTATTATATTTATGTATTTTCACAACAGGTACAGCCAAGTAGAATATGTCACTGAGAATATGTCCAGAACATCATTTTTCTATACCTACCTTTGCATTATTGATAATGATGCCCATGCCTGATTTACAGGAAATTCAAGCCAAGGTACAAGAATAGGAAAAGTCTGCCTAGGGAGTTTTCTTTCTAACAGAATGTTTGCCCAGATTGAGGATTTATACCAGGGCCTACTCATTCATCAGGTGAGCAAGGAAAGAATAAAAAATAATTTTAGAAAATACAAAGAAATTAACATAGCCCCTACATACACACACTGTCCACAAAGTTCATATGAAATTTACTATGTTAAACTATTTTAAATTGCACATGAACTTCATATCCACCCTGTACATGTTTTTTTGGGAGAACCTTGACTAATACACATGGGTAGGGGAATGCTGTTGCATTCTTTTTGACTTCTTTGAGAAGATGGATCCCTGACATTGGCAGAGGTGGGGTGTGTGTCTCTAAATCAGTGTTTTTCAACTTTTAAAAAAATCTCACAGTATTCTTGAACTTATAGTTAAATTTCTGCAGAACGCTTAAATTATGTTGATAAAAAAGTAAAAAATATAATTACTGTGCCTTGAACTTCTTTTGAAAATAATTTAATTAATGAGCTTTAAACATTTTCACAGCATACCTAAGATTCTCTCATAGCACACCAGTGTGCCATGGGACACTATTTGAAAATCACTGCTCTAAATAGTGAAGGGTCCTCTGCCTAATGTAGGCTCAGGGCCTGGGATTTTAGTTTATGTCCACTTCACAGGATACAAGACCAAGGAGAGTGGGCTGTATGGTCCCCTAGCTGTCTCATCCTGGTTAATCATCTGACTTATCTCTTCTCCGAATACCAGTTGAGGATTTAAGATGCTTTTTTCTCTTCTCTTCCCTTTCTAATTTTGGGTTTGTTGATCTGATTGGTTCTGAAAACCACCTCCATGATGATACTACTTTATATTTACTTATTTGTATGCCATTTTCAGGTACATCAAGAGTCACATCATGCTGTCATAGAAAGAATCTTAGACACTGGATGCAGAGAAGGGCAGGTCTGAAGACTGCAGAGGAATCTCCTATAAAGTGACTTGCCTCACACATTCCCATTCCCAACTCAGATATGGTGTACATTGCACAATTTTTTTTTTTTTTTTTTGAGACAGAGTCTCCTTCTGTCACCCTGGCTAGAGTGCAATGGCATTGTCTTTGCTTACTGCAACCTCACACTCCTGGGCTCAAGTGATCCTCCTCCCTTAGCCTCCTGAGTAGCTGGGACTATAGGCCTGCACCATTGTGCTCAGCTACTTTTTCTGTTTTTACTAGAGACAGGACTTTGCTTTTGTTCAGGGTGATCTTGAACTCCTGAGCTCAAGCAATCCCCCCACCTATGCCTCCCAGAGTGCTAGGACTACAGGCATGAGCTAATGCACCTGGCCTGCACAATTGTCTTACTTCATAATTCAATGTCTGAAAAGTTTTGGAATGGAGAGCACTGTGGATAGGAGACTGGATCTACAGGCACAAGACCTAACTCCACCACTAAGTGGCTGTGTGACCTTGGGCAAGACCTAAAACCTATGTGGGTAACACTTTTAGCTGAGACATCATCCCAGCCTTCCCTTCCTGCTTCTGCCCTTGCATTAGGCACCACCAATCTTCCTAGTGCAGACGGAGAAGGGCCAGTGACCTCACACAGCAAAGCAGGCCTATTAGGGGGTGCCCTAGGTTGCTCTCGCTTCTCTTCTTGGGAGGCCCAGGGCAGCTTGCACCTCCATGCTCCCTCTCCTGGGAGGAACTAGTTGATCCCCCCTGCACTTCCACATCTCTCTCTAGTCTCAGTCCCCAATAGGCAGGGTAGGCCACAGAGGGGAAGAACTCAGAGTGAGGGGCAAGGGAGAAGGCTGGGGTGAGGGATGGCCAGGCTAGCCTTAGGGACAGCCTCCGGCAGGTCTCCCTCCTGGAAGCACAGTCTAGAAGAACTGTGACACTGGCTTTAAGAAGAAAAATTAAGACGACAACAAATGTGGGCTCTTCCTCCGCCATCACTAAACCTTCCATTCTCCCAGGGGACAGAGACCAGGAAGGACGTGCCAGGCTTTTGGCCCCAGGTGGACCAAGTGTAGGAAAAAATAAAGTAAAGACAGAAGTATCCCTTGCTTAATGCCAGGTGCCTTTCATCCTTTATCCCTCAGGCAAACCTCCGGACAACCTCTATATATCGACCATCTAACTGTCCCTATCCAGTCCAGACACGCCTGAATTACTCTTGGTCCACCCGCGGTGGGCACGGAGTCAGTCCTGCAGCCCTGTCCTCCCTCCTCCAATTCAACCAGGAGCGGCTGCCGCCGGAAGGGTCAGAGGGGGAGCAGATCGCTAAGCGCGCTCCGGCGCTAGGAGAGAGCAAGCCTCTGGCAGGCGAAGGGTGTGGATCCCACCGGGAGCCGGAGCCGCTCACCGGGGCCCGGCCCTCTGAGATGGGCTCGGTCTCCTCCGCTCTGGCGCGGTCTCGCAACACTGTAGTGCAGTTGAGCTCGTCGCCACCGCAGCCCGAGGCGCCACTAGCTGCTCCTACTGCTGGCAGAGACCCATTCGCACTTTTCAAGACTCGGAGGCCAGGGCCGGGAAGTGGGGAGACGCCCCGCTCTCCCGCAGCCTGGGAGGCGCAGCCCTCTGCGCGGAGTCGGGAAGAGCGTTCCAAGTTGGAGCGTGCGGAGCTGTCCCCGGTGCTGAAACCTGTGGAGAGTATGTCCCAGCCCTTCTCGCCCCGAAGCCACAGCCCGGCGGCTGGTGAGTTTCCTTATTTTACCTAAAGACAAGAAGCTGCCGCCTGCAGCAGCTTCATTTTTTTTTTTTTTTTGGGGGGGGGAGGGGGCGGTCGGGGGGGACTCCTTAGCTTTAGCGGGAGGAGAGATGGCTCTGTCTCCAAGCAAGATTTCGCTTTTCTTGTCAAATAACTTCTTTTTACAAGTTAAGATTCATTTCTGGTTCAATAGGGCGTGATTTCAGAAAGACTTTCTTTTAAAGGTGTTTAAATAGTCACTGGCAAGGCAGTTATACCCTTAGGATCCCTTTCCTCAGCTATGTACCGGCGCCCGCACCTCGGGAAGTCTTCCCTGTGGTCTTGGAAAGGCAAGGGTGAAAGAAATGCTCCTTCCTGTCTCCTCCCAGGAGAGCCGGGTAGGGCAGGAGATTCCTGCTTGTCCAAGAAACCTGCATCTGAACCAGTCGCTTCTGAGGGGACTTGGGTGTGCAACTGGGGGAAGGTGTAATTTTTTTAGTGTAGAAAATGTGGGAGAAGTGAAAAGAGCACCCCAGATTTTGAGTTAGAGGTGGGACTGATGCTTTCATTATGGTCTTGGGCAATTTACTCACTCTATGCCTCAATTTTTTTTTTTTTAATCTGTGACTCAGGAATGGTTGATAATAAGACGGTCTCATTAGGTAGATGGAAAATATGACTAGATACAAAGCATATAAAAGAACTTTGCCCGCTTGGTGCCTGTAGTCCCTGCCACTTGGGAGACTGAGGCAAGAGAAACACTTAAGCAAAGATTTTTTCTTTTTAATTAAATCATAGATGTGTATATTAATGGAATCATGGGGTACAATGTACTGGTTTTATATACAATTTGAAATATTTTCATCAAACTGGTTAATATAGCCTTCACGGCACTCTCTTAGTTATTGTGTTAAGACATTTTAAAAAAATTATTAAATAATAGCTGTGTACATTAATGAGATCATGGGGCACCATAAACTGGTTTTATATATCATTTGACATATTTTCATCACACTGGTTCACATAACCTTCTTGGCATTTTCTTAGTTATTATGTTAAGACATTTATATTCTACATTTAGTAAGTTTCACATGTACCTTTGTAAGATGCACCACAGGTGTAATCCCACCAATCACCCTTCCTCCACCATCCTTCCTTCTCCCCTCCCCTTCTCTCCCCCTTCCCCCTATTCTTAGGTTGTAACTGGGTTATAGCTTTCATATGAAAGCCATAAATTAGTTTCATAGTAAGGATGAG
This sequence comes from Loris lydekkerianus, assembly GCA_963574355.1. Classification (NCBI taxonomy): domain Eukaryota; kingdom Metazoa; phylum Chordata; class Mammalia; order Primates; family Lorisidae; genus Loris; species Loris lydekkerianus. The sequence continues at coordinate 297 of CAUYPK010008352.1, read as the reverse complement.
TACATTGGATACTTTTTCTTCCATTCTTGGGATACTTTATTAAGAAGAGTATGTTCTAGCTCCATCCATGTAAACATGAAAGAGGTAAAGTCTCCATCTTTCTTTAAGGCTGCATAATATTCCATGGTGTACATATACCACAATTTATTAATCCCTTCATGGATCGATGGGCACTTGGGCTTTTTCCATGACTTAGCAATTATGAATTGGGCTGCAATAAACATTCTGGTACAAATATCTTTGTTATAATGTGATTTTTGGTCTTCTGGGTATATACCTAGTAGAGGAATTATAGGA
>CAUYPK010008348.1:0-11422 GCA_963574355.1 Loris lydekkerianus | reverse complement strand
TGGCACAGAGAACCCAAGGCTCTAGCAGTCTCTGGCCAGGAGAAGGGCTCTGCGCAGAGGCAGGGAGGGCTCCAGAGGGCACGCAGCTACCAGAGTCCCTGGTCAGATAGATGAGCTAGTGTGGAGGCTGGGAGGACACAGCAGGGGGGACGCAGAGTTGCGTGTCTCCCGCAGTTCCTGGTCAGGGAATGTGGAGCCCTGGTGGGTGCGATTCACCAGTCAGGGGTTGCTGCACAGCTCTAATGGAGTCTGGGTGGCACCAAGCCCAGGAGTTTGAGGTTGCTATGAGCTGTGACGTCAGGGCACTCTACCCAAGGCAACAGTCCAAGGCTCCAGTGTGCCAAAACCATCTCACTCTGCTCATAAGGATTAGGGCTGTGAGACAGTTCAGTCCCTGCCTTTAAGCTGCTCAGTCACTAGGTTACTTTGTCCCACTTGTTCCTTGCTCTGGGACTCTGAGGGCGGAGTTTGATGGAGCAGTTTTTTCACAGAATGGCTTTCACTGAGCCCAGCTCCGTGGCTCATTTAGGGCCCCAGACAATGCCCAAAGTTCTTCACATTTTTGCTCAAGCTCTCCCCCAGGTAGCTCGTCTGAGTGCCAAGTCGAAGAACACCAAAAAAGTTCACAGGTAGGTCCTTTCCTGTTTGCAGTCTCACTGCTGCTTGTACTCATGGTTGATGGCGTGATTAGGTTGATCGAACACATGCAGCCACTTGCCAGTTTTTCACTGTTTTTGTACTCCTCCTGGGATCCAGAAGTCCCTTGCTGGCTCCCTGTATCCTCAAAGGGATGATCATAGGCAGATCCCACCGGCCAGAGATGTCTGGTGTCTTGTCTCCCCAGACGCGGAAACTGTTACTTAGCCGCCATCTTTAATCCAAAAATCTTGTTTTTGTTTTTTAGTATTAAATCATAGCTGTGTACATTAATGCGATCATGGAGCACCATACATTGGTTTTATAAATAGTTTCATCACACTGATTAACATAGCTTTCCTGGCATTTTCTTAGTTATTATGTTAAAACAATTGTATTCTACATTTACCAAGTTTCACATGTACCCTTGTAAGATGCACCACAGGTGTAATCCCACCAATCATTCTCCCTCTGCCCATCCTACTTCCTCCTTTCCCTCCCTCCCTCTTCCCCATATTCTTAGGTTATAATTGGGTTATACCTTTCATGTGAAAGCCATAAATTTTATAGAAGGGCTGAGTACATTGTATACTTTTTCTTCCATTCTTGAGATACTTTACTAAGAAGAATATGTTTCAGCTCAATCCATGTAAACATGAAAGAGGTAAAGTCTTCATCTTTCTTTAAGGCTGCATAATAGTTCATGGTGTACATATACCACAGTTTATTAACCCATTCATGGATATATGGGCAGTTGGGCTTTTTTTCCATGAGTTAGCAATTATAAATTGGGCTGCAATAAACATTCAGGTACAAATATCTTTGTTATAATCATCTTCTGGGGGGATATATATATATATATAGTAGAGAAATTATGATTGAATGGAAGGTGTATTTTTAGAACTCTAAGTGTTCTCCAAACATCTTTTCAACAAAAATGTATTAATTTGCATTCCCACCAGCAATGTAGAAGTGTTCCCTTTTCTCCACACCCATGCCAACATCCCTGGTCTTGTAATTTTGTGATATGGGTTAACTTACTGCAGTTAGATGATATGTCAAAGTAGTTTTGATTTGCATTTATCTGATGATTAAATATGATGAGCATTTTTTCATATGTCTGTAGGCTGTGTGCCCCTCTTCTTCAGAGAAGTTTTCTTCAATCCCTTGCCATGAAAATTTCACTAGTATATGCTGAAAGTCCACCTGTAACAGTCCTTTATAGAATCTCCAAGGAGCATTTCTACAAAATCTTGGAGTTAGACACATGAGTTCTTTCTTCCTTGAAAACTATTTATAGCAGATATGATAAAGGTTTTTTACCTGTAATATATTAAGAACTGATTTTATATATATATAATACATATACATACATATTACACACACACACACACACACACACACACACATATATATACACACACACACATCTTGAACCTCTTTTTGCAGTAACTTGATGATATAATCAACTTTAAAAACTCCTGTTATAATAGAACTATTTACGTTTTATGGATCAATTGAGATGTTTGTGCAAGTTACCCTGGCTGGACATGTGAAGTCTTTTGCCCTTTCTTTGCTTAACCTTTCCATTTTTTGGTCCACCCACACTTCATGTGAAATGTAGGCACTCTCCCCTTCTTTAAATATTTAGAAATATTCACTGCATCTGGCATAATTTCCCACCACATGTCTCTGACATCAAATGAGAGTGTTTTAACTTAATATAAGCATAACAAGAATATCAACATGGATGGCACAGGCAGCCTTCACTATATTTATATATATAAACTTAATTCTTATTTCACATTGGAGAAAAGGAATGAATAAATACTATCAATCCAAAATAGCAGAGTTTTAAAACATGCTCTAACATAAATGTGAATCTTAAAAGCAAGAGTGAACTCAAAACCATCATCAAACAAAACAAAAAGTGAAATTGTTCTGATTTGAACTCTTAAGAGGGAAGTTTTACATCTTAGCCAAATGATTATTTAAGAGAAAATAGGTGTCTCATGTGTCATTGTTCTTAATCAAGAAGAATTTCATCTTAAATTTTGTCTCCTCAAATAATAGATGTGCAGTGTCAGTGGCTAGAAGAATTGGAGCCACAGTGTATGCTCTCCTGAAAGACCTTGTGGAAGAAAATCCCAAAATGGTATGACCGTGTTTTATGTTTGATGGACAGGGGAATGAAGAGAGTGTAAAATAACCAATATGAATAAAACCACCTTACTCCTAGGGGAATGATTCCCAGGTCAGCTATTTCCAGGTGAAGTGCTCATGGCTTAAGAAACTTTTGGTCCTTAAAAGACTTTAGTTTTGATAAAGCATACTAGCTCAGGGTGGCACCTGTGGCTTAAGGGAGTAGGGCTCTGGCCCCATATACCAGAGGTGGTGGGTTTAAACCTGGCCCCAGCCAAAAACTGCAAAAAAAAAAAAAAAAAATACAAATACTAGCTCATCATGAGAGTCCTCAGGGGAAAGGGTTCTAATAAATACAACCCCTCTGGTTAAGCACCTATGGCTCAGGTTGCTAAGGCACCAGCCACATACACCTGACCTATCAGATTCAAATTGAGCCTTGGGCCGTAGTTGTAGCAGGTGCCTATAGTCCCAGCTACTTGGAATGTGGAGGCAGGAGAATCACTTGAGCCCAGGAGCAATCTACCTAGGGTGACAGCTTAAGGCTCTATCTAAAAAACAACAACAACAACAAAAAAAAAATAAATAAAAATAAAAAAATAAAAATAATAAACTCTCCTTTCCCATCATCAAACTTGTATTTCCCAGTCACAGGTGAAGTGTGCTCATAGCCAAAATGTTTTACTCTTTTCGTTGCTCTATGTTCTTTCACTCTCTCTTCTTTTTTTTTCTCTTAAAATGCCTCTGTCTTGGTTCTTGCTTAGATAACTGGATATGAATATTATTAGATAATAATTTTGCTTTCCAACCAATGTGTTAGTTCTCATTGGAGAACAATGGTGAGAGGGTATTTGGATATGGGTATCCTTTCCTTATATTATTGTACTGAAAATTTGCCAAAGCAACTGGTGGTGAAGAATGTAATAGAAGCTTTTCTTATTCTTTTATTTTTAAGATCAATATCTTTTACAGTTTTCTTTCTATATGATCCATGTTTATAAATTTAAGAATATTTTGACCACATCAAACAAGACTCCTGACTTTGCTACTTTTTCTAAAGGGTCTTCAAGTAAGAGAAAAACATACAGTTGTAGATAGAGAAATAAATGTACCTTAAATTCACATCTTTCCTCTCACACCCAAGCTGTAAATAGTTGAAATATTTTGTCTTAAATCACTTGGTTAAATGCATGCTTATTTGTTTTAAAACCTGTGTCATCATGCTGTCTCTTTAAAACTAAAATGCTCTTCAATAGGCACCTGAGGAGAGAGTGCTCAGAACTTGAATGGAATTCAGTAGGACAAGTATGCTAAGTGTACATTATATTATTTTAATTTTAACCCTAAGAAAAGATGCCATCAGTAAAAATAAACATACACGTAGGCCTTAATGTAATCTTTGTCAAGCTGTTTGCTATAGTTTTCAAGATCATATTACTTTAACTGTGAAAAAAGAGATGTAATTTGACAGCAATGTAGAAGTTCCAATAAAAGAATTTACATAATAATTAGTCTCTTCATGTTTCTGTCTCTTAGAAAGTATACCATTGATTGTCAGGTGGTTTTCCTTTTTCTGGTTCATTCTATACAATGTAAGTATTAAATTTGAGTTTGAGACTCTGTAATGGAGATACTAGCTAAGTAAGGGCAATATGTATGAAATACTATGGTTTTCTCCAATTTCCCCAAATTTCCTCATCTAATTCTTCCCCCCCCCCTTTTTTAGTCTCGTTAATATTTATACAGACCCTGAAACAAAGGGGATCTGTACAGCTTGGGAAGTGAAATAATGAATGGCAGATTTTTTCAACTACATCACTATGGACATTTTGGGATGGGTATTAATTCTTCCTTGGAGTTGGAACATGAAGGGATTGTCCTGTATATCATGGCATGTTTAGCCATGTTAATAACCTCTACCTGCTAGATGTCAATAGCACAGCCCCCAGTTGTATCAACCATAAATTTCTCCAGACAAAGCCAAATGTTGTCTAGGTGGAAAATCTTTTTTTTTTTTATTAACCAGTGGTTTATGGTACCCTTTTCAGCGTTTGTGTGAAAGAGTAATATGAAGTACAGTCCTTTGAGGATCTGATTGCAGGGTAATATTATAAAATATATGTATAATCTGAAAATAATACTAGGAAAAGCCTTTCTAAATAATGTATAAATTCCAAGGACATAGAATAATAAAAGAATGATGAAGTTGACAAGAAAAACAAAAAACTTTGTCTCAAAAAAGAAGAGGTTTTATTTTTCTATTTTTTTTGTTTGTTTGTTTGTGTGTTTTGTTTTGTTTATTTGGACAGAATCTCATACTATAGTGGTGTCAGCCTAGCTCATGCCAACTTCAAACTCCTGAGCTCAAGGGATTGTCCTGCCTCAACCTTTAAAGTAGCTGGGACTACAAGGCCCCCCCCCCACACAACATGTGGCTAACTTTCCTATTTTAGTAAAGACAGGGTACTCAGGCTGACCTCAAGTTACTGAGCATAAGTGATCTGCTGCCTCAGCCTACCAGAGTCCTACAATTACAGGGGTGAGCCACCTCACCTGTGTAATAGTTGAATATTCACATAAAGCAGTGTGCATGATCAGACCCATAATTTCGTCTTTCTTCCAAAAAATTCTGGAACACATAGGACAATGAATTGAAATAATTAATATATTAAGAGTTCTAACATATCTATAAGAAAAAGTTTTAGTAGAAAATGGGCAATGTGGATCAGGGCAGTGACTCATTCCTGAAATCTGAGCTACTCTGGAGGCTGAGATGGGGAAATCTCTTGAGTCCAGATGTTTAAGACCAGCCAGGGTAACATACCAAGACATTTTCTTCTTCTTGTTATTGTTATTGCTGTTGTTGTGGAGACAGAGTTTCATTCAGTTTCCCTGAGGTTGAGACTCATGAGTAGATAGGATTACAGGCAGCCACCTCAATGCCTAGCTATTTTTAGAGACGGGGTCTCACTCTGGCTCAGGCTGGTCTCTCTCTCATGAGCTCAGGTATGCCACCCAGTTCAGCCTCCCAGAGGGCTAGAATTATTTGAGCCACTGCACCAGGCCCAAGACTTTGTCTTTAAAAAGAAAAAGGGAGACAACCTGGCTCAGTGGCTCATGTTTGTAATTCTAGCACTCTGGAAGTTGAGGCAGTGGGAGGTTCACTTGAGGTCAGGAGTTGCAAACTATCCTGAGCAAGAGTGAGACCCTATATCTACTAAAACTAAAATAACCTGTCCAAGAATGGAGGCTTATGTCTGTAATCCTAACACCCTGGGAGGCTATGGTGGGTAATTTGCTTGATCTCACTGGTTCAAGACCAGCCTGAGCAACAATGAGATCCCATCTCAAAAAATACCCAGGCATATTGGTGGGTGCTGGTAGTCCTAGCTACTTGGAAGTCAGGCAGGAGAATCACAATTTGCTTTGAGGCAGGCTGACACCATGGCTGTTCAGCCTGGCCAACTAAGGGAGATTCTGTCTGGAAAAAAAAAAAAAAAAAAAAAAATAAAAGAAAAGAAAGAAAAAGAAAAAGAAAAGGAAATAAGAAAAAAAGGAAGAGATAATAAATAAAATGAGCAAACGAGATGACTATTAATTTCTTTTTTTTGAGACAGAGTTTTACTATGTCATGTTAGGTAGAGTCTTGACGCATCACAGATCACAGCAGCCACAAACTCTTGGGCTTAAACAATTATCTTGCCTCAGTCTCCTGAGAAGTTGAGAGTACAGGTGCCAGCCACAAAGCCTGGCTCATTTTTTATTGCAGTTTTCAGTGTTGTTTAGCTGGCCTGGGCCTGGCTGGAACTGCCTGTCTCGGTGTATGTGTCCAGCACCTTACTCATTGATCTACAGGTGCTTAGCCATGGCTATTAAATGTGAAAAACTTGAATTAACCATGAATATAGAAAGGGGTGGTGATTCTCAATGGTAATTAGAGATATGGAATTTTAAATAATCATGAACTGCATATTTAAAAATAAACTTTATTGATTAGTTTTAGATTCACAGAAAAATTGAGCATAAAGTACAGAGATGTTCTACATAGCCCTTGCCCCCACACATGCACAGCCTCCCCCACTATCAACATCCTGCAAGAAAGTTTTACATTTGTTAGAACAGATGTAACTATATTTCTCCATCATTGTCACCCTAAGACAGCCATAGTGCATTAGGGTTCATTCTACATTTTATGAGTTTGTATAAACATAGTGACATATATTCAGCAGTTTATTACCATACAGAAGAAGATCAGTGCCCTAAAAACTCTGTTTCTCCTACTTATCTCCCACTTACCCCAATAACCACCAATCTGTTCATTGACCTCACATTTTCTGCTTTCTACAATGTCATGTAAATGGAATTAAAAACCATGTAGACTTTCAAATTTTTTTCTTCCACATAGTAAGGAAATGCATTTCTAAAGAGAACATTCATTTATGAATGCTGTTTTTGCCTATTAGACTAATAGAAATTGATAAATATCTAATGTCAATAAAGGTATAGACAGTCTCTAATGCCACAATAAGTGATTCATTGACCGTTTTGTCAAAGGCAAGTGGATAAAAGTTAGAAACCAAAAACTGGCATATCTTTGTACTTTACAGCTACCAAATACAGTAAAGTTCTTTATATATCTTGTTTTGTAATGAAGAACTGGGAAAATTAACTGTGCTTCATCCATGCAATAGGATATTTATGTAACTGTTAAAAAAATTCTACTGTGATGGGTAGTGCCTGTAGCTCAAGGAGTAAGGCACTGGCACCACATACCTGGAGTGGTGGGTTCAAATAAAGTCCTGAAGAAAACTATATATATATAAAATCTGCTGTCGTTACTATATATACTGACATAGAAAGATGTCACATATTAATCTTATTTTTTAATGATAGTTTGTAATGAAAAAAAATGTTGACAAAACTACTTTTTTTGGAGGGTAACAGAGTCTCTCTCAGTCACCCTGGGGTTGAGCGCCCTAGTCATAGCTCATAGCAACCTCGAATTCTTGGGCTCAAGTGTGTCTCTTGCCTCAGCCTCCTGAGTAGCTGAGACTACAAGTACCCACCAGAACACGTGGCTATTTTTTAGAGATGGGGGTCTCATTCTTACTAAGGATGGTCTCAAACTCCTGAGCTCAAGCTATATGCCTGCATTGGCCTCCCAAATTGCTGGGATTGCAGGCTTGAGCCACCTCACTGAGCTAATTTGGGGAAACTTTAAAAGGAAAGTCAAAACATATGTATCAGGCATAGGGGTCCACTTTTATAATCCTAGCATTTTGGGAGGCTGGAGTAGGAGGATTGGTTGAGGTCATGAGTTTAAGATAAACCTGGGAGATTCATTTGTGGGCTCATTCCTATAATCCTAGCACTCTGGGAGGCTGAGATGGATGGATTGCCTGGGCTCACAGGTTTGAGACCAGCTTGAGCAAGACAGAGATCCCATCTCTAAAAATACTTGGGTGGTGTGACAGGCAACTATAGTCCAAGCTACTAGGGAGCCTAAGACACGAGAATCACTTTAACCTCAAGAGTTTGAGGTTGCCGTGAGTTATATCACAGCACTCTACTGAGAGTGACAAACTGAGACTCTGTCTGGAAAAAAAAAAAAAAAAAAAAAAAAAAAAAAGAGTAGTGACAGGTCCCGGGACGAAGGTCCTTAGCCCCCTTACATTTGAAAAAAACAACAACAACAACAACAAAAAAACATTAGTGATATGAGGAAGATTGGTTAGTATGAGACTTATATATTTATTTGCATGTATACTTGGGAGCCTTCAAAATTTAGATCCAAATGTACTGGGGAAATTGTCCATTTCTATACTTCGGTTCAATGAAGTATTGACAGCTGTATAGAAATATGGTTGGACAAAATGTATGATATAATGCTAGCAGAGTGAGTTGGGAAACCCATCAAGGCCCATCTGTCTAGATTATTATTATTTTTTTAATTATAAACCTTTATTTATTAAAAAAAAGCACAGAAAAAGTAAAATTGAAGATATAAAATTCTATAACACCAATAAGAACAGTCCATCTGGTAGAAAAACGATCAAAATATATCAATGAAATGTGGACCAAGAGGAGAATGCACACATATGCACTGATTAGGTTATTAATAAAAACAGTACAAAAGATGATTTGCCATTACTTTATAAAGTTGGATTTTAGCTTTATGTACACATAAATGATGACATGTTGTAATGTTCCTGATCCTAATATTAAATACTTTTAATAGTGAAAATCCTGGGGGAAAAGCCTAAATATCTGTAGGCAGAGGATGGATAAATTGTGGCAGACTCAGATAGTGGTGCGTATGCCACTCAGACTGATAAGGATGCCAGTGCTGTGCTGAGCAAAAATAGCAAATTTTAGAAGAATCCACATATATCTTATAATTTACATAAATTTTATTTTATTTTATTTATTTATTTATTTATTTTATTAAATCATAGCTGTGTACATTGATGTGATCGTGGGGCATCATACACTAGCTTCACAGACCATTTGACACATTTTCATCACAATAGTTAACATAGCCTTCCTGGCATTTTCCCAGGTACTGGGCCAAGACATTTACATTCCACATTTACTAAGTTTAGCATATACCCTTGTAAGATTCCCATCCCTCCTTCCCCCTCCCCCCTCCCTCCTCTCCCTTTCCTCCTTTCCCCTATTCTTACATTGTAACTGGGTTATATCTTTCATGTGAAAGCCCTAAATTAGTTTCATAGTAGGGCTGAGTACATTGGATACTTTTTCTTCCATTCTTGAGATACTTTACTAAGAAGAATAAATTGTGGTATATGTACACCATGGAATATTATGCAGCCTTAAAGAAAGATGGAAACTTTACCTCTTTCATGTTTACATGGATGGAGATGGAACATGTCTAGATTATTTTTAATTTCTTTGACCAGCATTTCTACCTCCCTTGTATGAGACAGGGCCCTTACTGGAATTAGGGTCTAAATAATCTATCATCTAAACTATCAGTCTAAACTATCCACAATAGCCTATCTAAATTTTTCATGTCTTTCATTTCTTTCTTGGTTCAATTCTTAATTTTCTTTTGTTGGTTTTCCAGTTTTCCTACAATCCCCTTCTTCATTTTTGCCATTTAGTATCTAAATTCCCTTTCTACCATTTTTATGATTTCTTTATAGATGGGATATTCTGTGATAGTTGCATTGTGATCCTTTGGCAGAGTTTATTAGTTCTAATTTTTCATATTGCCAGTTTTTTATTGGTTCCTCCTCATGAGTTATTTCTTATTTTTTATTTCCTTCCCCTACTTACTTCTCTCACTTCTTCCTTCCCTTTCAGCTTCTTTCCCTCTGTTGAAATGGCCCTGGGTATTTGGTAACTGAATTATGTCTCTTTATGTTCTATATTTTTCTTTGCTGCAAAAAGTGATCAGATCCACCTTAGAAACAGCAAGAACCAAGAAAGCCAGGTTTCTGTAGTTCTTGAAAATCATATTGCTACCTAAGAGACATTTTCATCAGAATTTTTATAGCAGCCCAATTCATAATTTTCAAGTCGTACAAGCAGCCCAAATGCCCATCAACCCATGAATGGAGTAACAAATTGTGGTATATGTGTAATGTGGAATACTATGCAACCATAAAAAAACATGGACACTTGAGATCTTTTAGTTATAACTGGATGGAGTTGGAATATATTTCTCCTAGAACATTCTCTCAAGAATGGGAATAAATGAAGGGGCAGGGAAAGATGGTGGCTGAGTAGCAGCTTTTTTGCAACCAGGCACAGTGAGATTAGGGAGAGAAGAGTCCAGGCATCTTTGGATTGTGAGCTCTGCCATAAACATCCTTTTGGAAAATTAGGGATACAGAGGATGACTTCTGGACCCGAGGAGGAGGAGAAAAACCATGGAGAAGTGGCAAGTGGTTGCATTTGGTCAGAGGCAATGGTGCCTTTCACAGCAGTAGCTACAGCAAAAACAAAATTGCAGATAGGAAAGTAATTCCCTTGGGGTTGTTTCATTGTTTTGTACTTGGGCACTTGGTTGATTTAACTTGGAAGACTGTGGGCGAGGGTGTATTGGCTTTCAGCAGTATCCATATTTAGGAGTAAGCCGCTGGGCCTGGAAGAGCTTTCCTCATTCAATTGTGGGCCCTGCACAGCCATTGTAAGAGAGCTTCCCTGCAGGATCTGTCCTCTGGCTCCCAGAGGGAGCCCTGTCCTGGGAGATCTTGTGCGAGTGATCTGGAGACTTTGAATAGTGCACAGAGATCAGGACTGAGACTCCAGGGAAGAGCAGAACTTTCAGTGTCCATCAGGAGGAGAGGTGCCTTTCAGCCTAAGCACTAAGAAGCTTATAGTGAGGCCAGTTTTGGAGTGCCTGATAAGTGGGCAGACTCTTCAGGAGAGGCTCTGTTTAGACAAAAATGGGCTGAGGGGAGATTCACACTCTCAACCCTATGGTGTTTGAGGGCAAAGATGTCAGCAGAAGCTTCCCGTCTCCATCTTATATAGCTATACAAGCACTGTGATTAGCATCTCCTACCTCAGAAGATCACCTGTTGCCCAGGCAACATACACCAAGCTATAGATAATCTCTGTTGCTTTTGTTGTTCTTCCGGCGGCGGCCCGGGGGGCGGCCGCGGTGCCTGCGCGG
>CAUYPK010008347.1:0-16741 GCA_963574355.1 Loris lydekkerianus | reverse complement strand
TCAAACCAGCCTTGCATCCCTGGGATGAAAACTACTTGATCATGATGTATGACTCTTTTGATGATAAGCTGTAATCTGTTGGCTAAGATTTTGTTGAGAATTTTTGCATCTATATTCATCTATATTGTATCTTTAATTAACATCTCATCTTGGCTGTTGTTGGCATATACAAAAGCAGTTGACTTGTGGACATTGATTTTATATCCTAAAACATTACTGTATTTTTTGATGACTTCTAGAAGTACAAGAAAACATGCGGGAGGAAGTCCTTGTGTTGATAGAGCATGAAGTGTAAGCAGGGTGATGTGGGAGGTGAGGAGATGAAGGTAGTGAGTGAATGACCTGAAGGTACCCATAATGGTTAAAATGTGCACTAGGGTGAGGGAACTGAAAGTTAGGAGGTGACCATCAGGTTAAAGTCACTATTTCAGAGGCAATATAATTTCCAGTAGACACGGTCTAGGATCTGACCTAGGAGATTAGAAGAAGAGACAGTTGGAAGTGAGTAGACCAAGGAACCAAAGTTAGAGCATCAGTTGTGTGCCCTGTGTTTTGTTCCTGAAGTCACTAAGAATGGGGACAGGAGTAGCGCTAATCAGAAGGAAAACCAGCATGATGCTGAAGCCTAAAGGGAAAAGAATGACCGGAAGGTCAGCCAGCACACTAACGGCCTGAACTGCACAGGCACTTGGCGTCTGAGGGACAAGGGAAAGCCAGCACCTGAGAGCAACTGACCCACCTGCAGAAGTGCTGGGGACTGGGGGTGGGGAGGGGGGAGTTGTCAGCAGCTGAGATACATCCAGCAACAAGCGGTTTCAGATAGAGTGAGATGAAGAAAATGTTCAGAAAAAACTGGGAGGAAAGTGGGGATTTTGCAGATGATGGCCTAAGTTTCAGAGGGCACCGTGGAAAGATCTGCAAAATGAAGAATCACAAGAAACTGAATTAAATGCAGGGAATGTACCAAAATGTGTGGGGACAAGAGTGAAGACTCGGGGGCCAGGCAGGCTTGGGCTTCTGGCGGTGACAGGGAAACAGAATGTGAAGCCGGAGTGGCCTGGCCCAGAGAGCCTCTGGGGCAAGGCCGGTCCTGACTTCTTATGTAAGCCTCCCAGGGCTGTCCTCTTGCAGTGAACTGACGGCGTGCTGCCCAAAGCAGGAGCAGTTTTCCAGCCAAAATCAAAGATAATTTCACCAACCCTGCAGAGCACCCAGAATTCTTCTGGATCTTTTATTTGTGTTACGTGACTAAAAATTAAATATATATCCATTACACGGGCAGTCTCGTTTTCAATAAGTGGTCTGGACATTGAAAGTAAAGTGCAGCATGACTTTTTAGATACTAACCTGTCAGAAAACATGAAAATATCCTCAGCTAAACAGTCTGACATCTGCTTCCGCTCTTGGTCTGAAAAAGCCCAGGAAAGAGCAACCAGAAAAATAATGTCTTTCTGCCTTTTTCTCAACTAGCCTTGTTTATCTTGGCCTGCACACATGTGCTGTTTTTCTTCAGATATCAGCTTAAAAAACACTTCTCTAGGAAAACTTTCATGGCCGTCCAACCTAGTAGGGTCCTTTTTGTGGAATTCACAGCACCCTGACTCTTACCCAAGTCCAGTCTGTGTGATCATGCCCCCTTATTTGCTAGTCCTCCCTGGTAGGGGATATGTTATGGAATGAATGTTTGTGTTCCCCCCAGAATTCATATGTTGAAGTCTGGCTCTCATTGTGATAGTTTTTAAAGATGGAGCCTTTGGGAAGTAATTCAGTTCGATGAGGTGAGGAGGGTAAGGTGGTCTTCACGATGGAATTGGTGCTCTTACAATAGACACCAGATTGCTATCTATCTATCTATCTATCTATCTCTTTCTCTCCCTTTCACCCTAACCTTCTCTGACGTGTGAGGACATGGCTAAAACACAGCCATCTACTAGCCAAGAAAAGGGCCCTCACCAGAACTTGATCGTGCTGGCATCCTGACCTGGGACTTCCAGCTTCTAGCACCGAGAGGAAGACATTTCTGGTACTCAGCCACTCGGTCTATGGTATTTTGTTATGGCAACTAGCAGCCTAAGATGGTATAAGCTATTTGACAGCAAGGAACCATCTTGCTGATTGTTCAATCCTCAGGGTGTATCAGGGTCTGGCACCAAGTAGGCACTCAACAGACCATTAATAAAGGAAGAAATTAATGTACTGCCAGTGCTTTTGCTTCTACAAAATGAAGATTAGAATAGCAGAGAAATTATCTGCAAAATATGATACCAGAATTATCTGACCCAACAACCAAGAAGAAATTTCCCCCAACCTACTAGAGAAAACCTTCTGAAGTTTATAGGGAAGAGGAAAAACTATTATCTTACCCCATATTCTCTCCAGTCACTAGAAAAAGGCATACAGCAACCTCACTTCCTGACTATTCACTCCACTGCCCCCATACTGCTCAGCAGTGCCTCCTACAGACAGACCTGGGGCTAGCTACCCAGGGAACAATGGCAAAGGGGAATTTCCTTTTAATTTAAATAATTGAAAATTGAGCCAAATGCTACAAAGGCAACAAAAAAGGTGCCAGATAGAAAATAGATAGGAACCTAAATGGGATGACAAGGAAAGACCTCTTTGAGAATGTGACAGAGACATGAGGAAGGATAGAGAAAAAAAATTTCCAGATTGAATAAAAAGTATGTACAAAAGTTCTTAGACTAGGATTTTAAAACCCCAGTGTGTATGGGGCTTAGAAAGGTAAGCAGGGGTTGAAGGTGAAGGTCAATGCCAGAACTTTATTGTACGTATAACAGGAGGCTCTTGGAAGGCCTTCAGCAGAAGGATGGTGTCATCATATTATCAGTCAGTCAACAATTATATCTTTAACACCAGCCATGTGACAGGCACTATTAGGTGCTGACACTTGCACACCTTAGAATTTGGGAAGCTACAACAAGACATTCTCTACATCACTTTCATGTGTCCAAATTCATCTTCCCTCTAGACTATTTACATGAACATAGGAGCAATATTTTTAATATTGTAAATCTAGTACACTCTTATAGTAGCTACCAAATAGAGGTCTACTGGTTCAATGTACAAATGAATAAATGATAGCAAGGCCAACAGCAACTCTAAATAATACAGACTATAAATGATTATAGCGTAAAATGGTTATAGTTCCCAGAGTAAATATTTTCCTACAGTCATTTATGAATAATTCAAATTTCTGTTTGAACCACCTATCGGTGTTCCTAGGGAAACTAAACTGAGGGCTGTCCGTAAAGTATTCAGACCCATATATCTCTATTTTTCTTGGTACATGGCTGGATAATCTCCGGACAGCCCTTGTACACCTGCCTGTGAGTCCCCTCCCTCTTTGAAAAGCCACAGTGGTCAAGCATAGAGGGGAGAGAGGTTTTTTTCTACATTCTCTCTTGTTGGATCACAAATATCCCAGAAATCCTAGACAGTCAAGGAAGGAGGAACTGAAGAGGAGTAATTCGTCAGGGAGAGTGTCACCCTTGCACTTGTGCAGGCAGTGTGGGTGTGCAGTAATGACCTCAGACAACAGGCTCCAAAGACCTTGCTTCCATTCCTCACTTTGTCATTACTAGAACCTCAGGAAAGTCATTAAGTGCATTGAGACATGGGTTTCTCCTTTAGTAAAGGAAGAACTGGCAACAGACAAATTAATAACAATAATACATTTAAATTGTGCTGGAAAAAGATAGACTAGAGCAGTACATGCAGACTGAGACTGGGAGTGGTAGGAATTCTGAGTTCACCAGTTTGGAAGAGGATTAACCTGGAGGTGCTAGCTACTCTGTACTAAAGGGAATATTAAGATTCTAAACCCTCCTAGATTGTGATATTTAAATGTGGGGGGAAATAATAAACATTCCATCAAAGTGTGCTTGCTCAGGAATTCATTCCTGTGTAGAAACTCAGAGTTGTCTGAGAGGATGGTTGGGATTCAGAATTTAGGGGTGAGGACCTTACCACTATTAAAGGGAAACCAGGAAAGTATGACAAACCAAGTGAAAAATCGAGATTTACTCTGCCTCTCTCTGTATCTACGAAAAGGGCGCTCTAACCCCAGCCATTGTGTTGTCGGTTCCACGGGTTCTAATAAGAAAGAGACTTCAGTAGCTTTTTTCTTTCAGACTCCAGGCTATCTAGTACAGAGGTTGACACAAGAGTAAGAGCTGAGTAATTGAGAGAATAAACAAGTTAGGAATTCAAGCAATCACATGGCTGGGCAGTCTGCTCTAGAAAAGTAGGTGCAGGGGCAAAGGAATTTGGAGATATGTTTATAAAATTGCATTTAAAAGACAAGGGTTATCAAAGTGTCATTCACTAAAAAAAGTGCTGCACATTTGTGCTTAATAAAAATAAAAGTAATTCATGATATAAACAATAAATTAGAAAGAACAAATCTCAGCAATAAGATTTCTGACAGATTCTTGGAACCTTATCAAACAGAAAAGGTGGCCATTTTTTAGCAGGCCCAAGGAAAAGCTTGAAGGCAGCTAAATCTGTCATTGCTATATCTAGCCACCAGATGTCACTATTGGTTTAAGCAAATATGCTCTCTATAGCTGTGGGCTAATTTGATTTTGGTTCTCAGAGAACTGGGAGGGTATCCTATGGGGACAGTTGATGAAACTGGGGCTCCAATTACTTCTTAGTTATTCACAGAGAAATCAGGACTCAGTTTGGCATCTTCACACTTCCTACATATTGCTTTCCCTATACCATGGGTTGGGTTGGGTTGGGTTGGGTTGGGTTGGGTTTGTTTTGTTTTGTTTTGTTGGAGGAGCAGGGATCTTTCTTGTTTGTTTAAACTAAATCAACACAATGATGCTCTTGAAGCTAGTAAATGACAACTAGGAAAAATAATTATACCAAAAGAGCTGCCTGTTTCACAGGACCTAGCTATGGTTAGTATGTTTGCTCACCTTTTCCCTTTTTAAAACCCTGCTCTCTTGGGTATTGCCTGTTCGAACAGGTCTTCACAAAGCAAGGGAAGTAGTGAAGAACTAGCCAAAGTCCAATTAAAATGTATTCTTTTAAGGTAGATGACATTTAAACCATAGTTCCCTAGAAGGCAGTTCACATTTGTGAAATTTACAAATGACTTTTTCATTGAATGCATGTACCCAAGATTCCTTTATTCTTTAGTTTCTCTCTTTTTGTGATAAGTATAAAGAAGATTAAATGTTAACATCTTTTGTTGCTAATCCACTGGCTTCCCTCTGTAGAATAGTAAGTCACCTTCCATATGCAAATCCATTTTCTCTCCAACAAGACTTTTTCTGCATCCTCACCCTTGTTCAAATATTCCAACAAGCAATTCTTTTTAATTACCACCTTCTACTTCTCATTTTCACAACTTCTACTACATTCTCAGGGACAAAGCATCTAATAGATTTCTATTTCCTAAAGCTACTGCAAAGATGTCTTGGAAGTTTCTGACTACATGTGAACTTTCAGTGTTGTTTTCCCCAGCGCAAATATTATAGAGACAGAACATGGCAAGAGCAAGGACCAAAGAAAGGCAAAGACCAGGGAAGAAAGAAAGAAGTATGTGCAACCAAAATACAAAAGAAGAAAACAGCAAGTAGGAATTTACTGCTGGTTTGTTCTTAAGGAACCAGATTCTAACAGAGTGTGTGTGTGTGTGTGTGTGTGTGTGTGTGTGTGTGTGTGTGTGTGAGAGAGAGAGAGAGAGAGAGAGAGAGAGAAAATTTGTAACTTCATGATTTTCTTTTAGTTAGCAACAGAATTATTCTCCCTGTTCAAACAAAATGACAAAGAATTATGTGAGACAAGACGAACAAAAATACCTAGCTGATTTAGATTCAGGAAATAATGGTTGAAGAGCTTGAATAAAATTTGCTGCTAAAAACAGGATATTAAAGACAATTTAAATAAATTCATTGTAATCATTCATTTCATGCATGTTGAGTAGCTTCATATCTCTAAGGGGCCTTTCAATAACCTCTCAGATATTCAAAACAGTAGTATTATATCATTAATGCTTTCCCTGCCAATAAGTTGAGTAACACACAACTTATGAAAATATGTATGGCCATTCGCTTTCAAATGAGCTGCAGGTGGCAACCATTAACATAATTACATTGATCTAATTTCATCATTTTCCATAGAGTAAAGTTTGCAAATATAAAATTGACAAATGAGAGCCAAACAAGGAGAAAGGGTTTACCCAAAACGTCATAAATTGTAAAACCTCAGTAAGGAGTAGCCTAGAGAATACTTCATGTTGTAGAAACGGTAAGTAGTATGCATTTAGTTTTGTAATAAAGAAAGAAAATCGTTAACCAGTTTGATAAAAACATTTCAAATTGTATATGAAACCAGCACATTGTACCCCATGTTTGCATTAATGTACACAGCTGTGATTAATAAAAAATAAAAATAAATGTAAAAAAATAAAGAAAATCGTATATATTTTAACCATCTTATTTTAGCCATACTAACTCTGTTGGTAGTAGTTAATTTGAAGTCCTTTTCAGAGAGATAGTTTGAATTCACCTAATTATCTTTGTATATCACATGGACCATAGGGGGCTCAAATCAGAGTCCTGGAGTAAATACTTGGAGTCTACCCCCAGAGATTTTGATTTTTATGTGTGTGTGAGACAAAGTCTCACTCTGTCACCTTGAGTAGAGTGCCATGGTGGTGTTATCATAGCTCACAGCAACCTCAAACTCCTGAGCTTCAGGCATCCTCTTGCCTCAGCCTCCCAAGTAGCTGGGACTACAGGTGTGGGTCACCACATCCAGTTAGTTTTTCTACTATTAGTAGAGACAGGGTTTCACTCTTGCTAAGGCTGTTGTTGACTGAGCTTAAGCAATCTTTGGGCCTGAGCCTTCCAGAGTGCTAGGCTTACAGGCATGAGCCACCATTCCTGTCCCAGAAATTCTGATTTAATTGGCCTGGGTGTGACCTGATCGTCAGATGCGTAAACGTTTCTCAGTGATTCTAATGGGGAGGGGAAATAGAAAATCATTATACTGAGCCTCATATTTTACATGTGCAGAGAGGTCAACACGTTACTGCTTTATTTTCTATTGTTATTTATAAGGGGGTTTACTTCCAAATTAGGTTTAACGTGTGTTTTGAAAAAGCTGCCAATTTACTGCAAAAGGTGATTGCAAACTTGCCATTCTTCACAGCCCCAGAGAATAAAGAAAACATAATTAATAGATGCACTTTCACTCATCTTGTTAACTCCAAAAAGTCATTTCCAACTCCCAACAATGTTATTGGTATTACCAAAAAAATAAAGCAGAAAAACCCTAATATGGTTTGAATGTTTGGCTCCTCCAAAATATCCTCCAAATCTCACCTTGAAATTTAATCCCTGGTGTTGAATGTGGTCCTGGTGGGAAGCATTTGGGTCATGAGTGAGGATCTTTCATGAATGGTGTGAGCTCTCCCCACGATAAGTGAGTTCTTATTTTATTAGTTCATACAAAAGCGGGTTGTTTGAAAGAGCCTGGCACCACCTGCTGCCTTTCTCTCGCTCCCTCTCTCACCAGTGACACACCTGCTCGCTTGTTGGAAGCTCCCTGAAGCCCTCACCAGTAGCAATGCCACTTGTCCAGCCTACAGAACCGTGAACCAAATAAACTTTTCTTCATAAATTACTCAGCCTCAGGTATTTCCTTTATAGCAATGCAAAATGGACTAATACAAACCCCAAATCAAATAATTTGGGTTTAATACACTTTCCTATAGAACTCCTTAAAATCTATAACATGCTAATAAATCATAAGAGGGATAGAATTCCCCATGTAACAAAGTAAATGTGTGTTGCATGATTGAAGGAAACATGGGTCTAACATCCGATGGAACACACTTTAAGAAATACGGTCCAAGGATCTATCATTTAAGCAATAATATTTAAGACTTGGAATCAAGGGTGGCTCAGTGGGTAGGGTGCCCATATACCGAGGGTGGTGGGTTTGAACCTGGCCCTGGCCAAACTGCAACAAAAAAACAGCCAGGCATTGTGGCAGGCACCTGTAGCCTAGCTACTATACTAGGGAGGCTGAGGCAAGAGAATCACCTAAGGCCAGGAGTTGGAGGTTGCTGTGAGCTGTGATGGCACAGCACTGTACTGAAGGTGATAAAGTGAGACTCTTGTCTCAAAAAAAAAAAAAAGACTTGGAATCAAAATGTTATCCACCAGCAGCACCTGTGGCTGAAAGGAGTAGGGCACTGGCCCCATATATCAGAGGTGGTGGGTTCAAACCCATCCCCGGACAAAATTTTATCCAAAGATTTCTGTTTTACCACTTACTGTTTACTATTCTCTTTTGGACTTATCATGGCATCGCCTCCAGATATCGGGAAGTCTTCCAGCAGAGACGCAGTGCAGTGGTTAAGAGTACAAACTGAAGTTTTCTTAGGTTCACAGCAGGCATTTTTTTTTTCCCTAATCTCTCTGTGCTTCCATTTCTTCACTGAAGAAAGGAGGCTGGGCCAAGCTGGGTTTGCCTGTTAAATCAGGGTCAGAGCATGGCTAACATCTCATACCTAATTGCTGAATTGAACCTGTCCACGATCTTAATTGACAGAGGGACGGTCTATTACTTAAGTGTGAGCAGAAAAGACTCGAGGTCTTGAGAAAATGAAGAAATGAATCATGCCTACCTCAGTATTATTGTGCTTGCTAAACTTGTCATTATTAACAATGTTGAGTGACTCTAAAAGTGAGACACAAAACTGCAATATAAAAAATTTCAAAAGATATTTTATGAGAATCAATCCTGTAACTTCTGAATTCTCTGACCCACTTTGAGGATATATAAGGGTAGAGAGAGGGAAGGAAGAGGGATGCTGTGAAGACAGCGCTTACCATAATAGTTTCTGTCATCCAACTCTATGGACAGGTGTTCTCATGAGTACCTTCAGAGCTCCTGACTACTCCACCCGTGCACTTGGGGGCCCCTGGGCCTACATTTCACCTTTGCCAGGAAATCTAGAGGGCCAAAGATGGTTGAATAACTGCTCTGGGAACAGATCAACCTGTACTTCCAGAGTTTTTCAGGGCAAAGGACAGCAGAGTTATTTCCCGTGGGCCAGCACTGGGCCACAGATGAGGGAGAGCTAGAGTGAGAGAGAGCTAGCTAGGGTCTGGTCTAGCGGGGATCGTAGAGGACAGTGGCAAGAAGTGGGGGTGAGGCCAAATTCCTGGGATCCAAAGCAAGAGAAACAAGTGTTCATCTGGACTTGAGATGGCTTTGTCAGCCAGCAACAAGGGGACTGTAGGAGAGTCCCCAACCAAGGGAGCACAAAGACTCGTGGAAATGCCTGACAGGGAAAGCAGCAGTATTAACCCAAGGTGGGAAAACACAGAAGGGCTGATGAGGAGCCCTGTTCTGGACAGTCTCTCAGAGGAAGCAGGCTGAGGCTGGGCCAAGCTGGGTTTGCCTGTTAAGTCAGGGTCAGAGCTTGGCTAACATCTCATACCTAATTACTGAATTGAACCTGTCCACGATCTTAATTGACAGAGGGATGATCTATTATGTGTGAGCAGAAAAGACTTGGGGTCTTGAGAAATTTTCATCCAGGAGCACCCAATGATTACTGAATAAATCTTAAAAGGGCAGGATAGACAAAAATAAAGTTGATACGTACCATGAGAATTGAAGAATGAATACATACCTTCAATTTTACATCCATGCCACTCAAAAATACCACCAATCAACCAAAGGGGTCAATATCACCTGTGAGCTTTTGAAAAAATGCAGACTCTTAGACCCCACCCCAAACCTGTTGGCTCAGAACCTACATTTTAACAAGATCCCCAGGGGAATCATATGCATATTAAAGTTGGAAAAGTGTTGGCTTATACTACCCCACTGTCAATAAGACAGTCCTTATGAGATTTTAAAGCCATCTAATTGTGACATAACCAGTCCATTGAAGCCGACAGCATAAAGGACTCATAATATAGTGTTGTAGCACTTTGGCATTATTAAGCTCTTTTACAATCTCATCTTATTCTCACAGTTATCTGGTTAACTTCTAATATTGTTTAGCTATTTCTTGTGTTATCTCTTGCATTTAGTGCCCATGAAACTGGTTAGACCAGTGACAGGAAAACCTGCCTCTAACACCTGGTGTTCCCAGGCCACCTTCCAATAACAAAGGAAGATTAGATAATTTAGCATCTGTTACTGGGTAATGTGTGCGCCTTAGCTTATCTTTGCAATAGCCACAGGGCATCTAGATTCTATGGATAATAAATGAGAGAGAGCCCTGCAAAGTAACATAGCCTCGGGAAAATTACTGGGTGGCCTTATCATCAGAAATGGAGACAAATTGCCTCTTTTGGTCCTTCTCTCTGTCGTATCAACCTTTTTCACTATCTGGAAAGCCCCTGGCTGCAACTCAAGAGGCAAATTACCATTTCCATGTTAGTGGGTGGATTCGAGAATGAACTGTAAACAGGTTTCACTTTGGATAATCAAGTAAAATGCAATCTGGTGCCAGATAAGCTCACCCATGTCAGGTGTGAGCAGCATGGGCTCAGGGTACCTGGAGATGCCAAATCAGTGTTTGCAAAATGAGTAAATAAATCATAAATGACCCAATGAAATGAACTGGTCTAGAATTCAAATTCTTAAAGCCAGTTCATATTTCTAAATACCTGTGTTTCCTTGATGAATGAAGTCTTCATGCAATATTTTGTTATTCTTTCTCTAACCTGCCTAATAGCTCTGGGAATTTCATTGTGTTTTAGCAGAGCAATACCGAAATCC
The DNA here is from genome assembly GCA_963574355.1 of Loris lydekkerianus. NCBI lineage: Eukaryota > Metazoa > Chordata > Mammalia > Primates > Lorisidae > Loris > Loris lydekkerianus. The sequence goes on along the minus strand of CAUYPK010008347.1, from coordinate 5,956 downwards.
AACAGAACCATTGTCCTAAGATCACTCGCTATAGAGTTGGAAGTTTAAATCAGGTTCTACCACTTGAAGGCTGTGTAACCTCAAGTAGTTGCCTAACATTTGCATCCAGCATCAGTCAAACATATGATATCCATTTCCTAAAACCCAGAGATGCCTCACGATTCAACAGAAACACAGGCCCTGTTCCTGCATCCCACCTGAGGTCTCATCACCTTCCTGCTTAGTTGGTCTCTTGCCAATCACTCTTCTGATCAGAAGTTCTTTCTTCTCTTCTTCTTTTTTTTTTTTCTTCTTATTTTTCTTTTTCTTCTTTCTTCTCTTCTATCACCACTGTCTAACCTGGGTTTATTTATCTTTTGGGCCCTGATGTTCTCAGGACTTAAGAATTCATCTTTGAAAATGTACCTTCTTTCTCAGATTTGTTTTTTAGCTTCACCTTCTAGAAATGTGTTTCATCCTATTTAGCTAGCAACAGAGTTTCATAGCATTTCCATAGGGCATTCCCAGCCTAAACCAGCATAAAGCAAGCCAACATTCTTCCTTAGATTAAGTAAGTTATCCTGCATCTCCAGCATTATCCCTGGCCCAAGTATTATGTAAATAATTTGTTCACTCAAGGGGACTTAATGGAATGGTTAGACATTCCTGTATCTCAGGATTTGGGGATTAATTGTGACCTTTAAGTGTCCGGGGGTGTGTGTGTGTGTGTGTGTGTGTGTGTGTGTATGTATGTGTGTGCCTATGTGTATTCCCTATAATAGAAATTAAACTAATACAATAAAATAGACTTCAGCCTATAAAGAGGGTCCAATAAGTTAATAATTTTTCACATTATTAAAGGAGAATATCCAGCATATAATGACTAAAACAGCTCTCAAGTATCATTTAAATTTAAATTCTACTTGAAATAATGAAATGAAAACTACCCGTGAGGCCCAGGTGCCACTCACCTCTCCCTTTCTTTCCTATTTCCTACCCAGAGAGTAAACATACAAAAGCAGATTGGAAATAAATCATGACTTAATAAACCTTGGCAAGTAGCCACTACTCTCCAACACAGCTCTTAGCAAGCCAGTCTGGGGGACACAGCTTAGGCGGGAGACCTAGGTAATTTCTCCTCCACACTCAACTGCTATTTCACTGCTCTCATTTGACAGTGAGCTGCTACTGCTGTAAAGAAAAGGCAAAACCCTTTTTTGGGACCTGGTTAAAAGAAAAACAAAGAAGAGCACATCCCTTTCCTTGGCTGATGTGAAGCTGTCTTGTCCCTTGATGGCCTGTCTGCTGGCAGCCACAGAGAGAGCCCTCTGGCTCTCATGAGCATGGATTAAGAAGGTAGGTAAGAAAAAGAAAAAAAATCTCACACCCAAACATGATCTATGTCCTTCCACATAATGACACTGTCCAGCCTGCCCAGCAGTGAAAAGGTGGCTCAGTTACCATGAGGTCTAACCAATTATATCAGCCATCTGTCCCTTCATGACAGAAAACTAAGTGTCTGGCTAGAGGTGAGAACACTCTCTCCCCACTCGCTCCCCTCATGGGGGGAAAGTACTCAAATTCCTCCTCTATTTATTGACAGAGGCTGCTGTGTGAGAGGGGCAGAGATTAAATTTCCCCTCGTGTTGCATCATAAGTAATGATCAAGTTTCTATCAAAAGGTTCTAATCAGGGTCAAATGAATTCACGGAATCAAGTTCAAGTACATGAAAGCAGGGAAAGGGGGACTTCTCAGAGAAATGGGAGGTAACAAGTCCTCGGAAGGACAAAAGCCATGTTAGCTGTGATCAGCTGAGCAGTTCACTTTGTCCCTTTCTCAGCCCTATTGTCCTATATTCCCCATCAGCTGCTCCTTAGTTGACGCCCTCCACTTAGGCACAGGAACTTATCTCCCTCACCCCAACTGAGTATTAGGTCTAAATAGAGACATCAATTCCCAAATCTATTTGACCTCTCAGGTGCTGCATCCATTAGTAATTGACAACTTCCTTCTATGATGTTTAGTTCTTGTCTCATTAGATCAGTTCAGCTGTAGGTCACTAAAGAGAACAAATTTGTACCTGTGTGTGCTAAACTCTCAGGGGTACCTACAAGGGAGGCTTGGTAACATACGAGTCATAACCTGATGGCCAGGACTGGGGTCCAATCAGTTGGGCAAAGTGTGGACACTGTGGGCAGCAGAGGCCAAAGTTGTGAATTCCTCTGGCACCTTGTCCAGGATGCCTGATCCCTGGAATCACCTGCCTGGGCCCTTCTTCTCTATAAATCTGGCTGAACAGAATTAAGTCATCTGAGCATATTTTTCATTTTTAATTTATTTTCTATTTTTCCTGGGTTTCTTTTCCTCATAATCTAAAAAAGATCTAAAAACACAATTTCATTTGAATAGGTCAATAGTCAGTGAAAAATAATTTCAACATAACTGCCAAGAATTTTTCATGTGTCTAGCTTTTTTGTGTGTGCAAGATGAAATTAAGATCTGGCCAACTTGGTGCACAGCTAAAGGATATTAAGTTACAGCTTATATTCACTTGTGTAGCTTGCCATGATAAACAAAATAATTGCTAATAAATGTGGTAAAGCTTCTGTGGTTTTTTACAGATCTCAATGAAATTTTATACATGCACCAAAAAAACCCCAGATGATTTCACTGGGTAGTTGTAGAATTATCAGGACTTCTAGTGTTTATTTGGTAGTCATGTCTCTTAGACCTGTCTATATTCAGTTCACTTAACTATGCAAGAGTTATGGTTCAAATTAGAGTAAGGGAGTTAGGGTTTTTTTTTTCCATTTTATGTGTACAAATTTATGGGGTACATGTGCAATTCTGTTACCCGTGTAGATTGAGTAGTGGTCAAGTCAGGGCTTTCTGGGTACCCATTACTTGAGTAATATACATTGTATCCATTAAGTAATTTCTCATCATTCTTCCCTCTCCCAACTCCTCACCCTTCTGAGTCTCCATTTTCTATCATTCCACTCTCTGTGTCCATGTAAACACATTTCGTAGCACCCACTTAAGAGAACATAAATTTGTCTTTCTGTACCTGGTTTGTTTTACTTAAAATTACAACATCCAATTTCATCTACACTGCTGCAAAAGACATGATTTCTTTCTTTTGTGTGGTTGAACTGTGTTCCATTGAATGTATATACTACATAATTATCCATTTATCCATTGATGGACTCTTATATGCCTTGGTTGTTGTGAACAGTGAGTGCTGTAATATACTACAACTACAGTTGTCTTTTTTATTAATTGACTTCTTTTCCTTTGGGCAGATGCCTAATAGTGGGATTCCTATATCAAATGGCAGCTCTAATTCTTTTTTTTTTTTTTTTGAGACAGAGTCTCACTATGTCGTCTTTGGTACAGTGCCATGGCGTCGTAGCTCACAGCAACCTCACAGCTTAAGTGATTCTCTTGCCTCAGCCTCCCAAGTAGCTGGGACTACAGGTGCTTGCCACAACACCCAGCCTTTTTTTGGTTGTAGTTGTCATTGTTATTTGGCAGGCCCGGGCTGGATTCAAACTCTCCAGCTCCGGTGTATGTGGCTGACACTCTAGCCACTGAGCTACAGGTGCCAAGCCTCTATTTTTAGTACATTAAGAAGTCTCCACACCACTTTCTGTAGAAGCTGTAAAAATTTCTATTTCTGACTGGGGTGATATGATATCTTATTGTGGTTTTGATTTGTATTTCTCTGATAGTTACAGCTGTTTTTCCTATATCTGTTGGCTATTTGTGTGTCTTCTTTTAAAAAAAAAAGTCTATTCATGTCCTTTGCCCACTTTTAATGGGATTATTTGTTCTTTAGTTGAGTTCCTTTATGTTCTGGATATTAGTTCCCCTTGTCAGATGTGTAGTTTTCAGAGTCAACAATGTGACTTTTCACTCTGTGGATCATTTCATTCTCCATACAGAAGCGTTTTATTTTAATTAGGACCTGTTTGTCTATTTTTGGTTTTGTTGCCTGTGTATTTGAGAGGTATCGAGACCAATGAGGTATCTGTCATAAATTCTTTATCCAGACCAATGTCCAAAAGAGGTTTCCTTGACTTTTATTATAGTATTTTTTCAATTCAGAACTTAAAGTCTTTTTTTTTTTTTTTTTTTATTAAATCATAGCTGTGTACATTAATGAAATCATGGGTTAAAATGTGCTGGTTTTCATACAATTTGAAATATTATCATCAAACTGGTTTACATAGCCTTCATGGCATTTTCTTAGTTATTGTGTTAAGATATTTACATTCTACACCTGGTAGTTTCACATATACCCTTGTGAGATGCAACATATCCCATCAATTACCCTCCTTCCACCCATCTTCCCCCTCTCCTCCCCCTCTCCCTTTCCCCTTCTTCTTGGGCTATAATTGCATTATAACTTTCATAGGACAGCTATAAATTCGTTTCATAGTAGGGTTGAGTACATTGGATACCTTTTCTTCCATTCTAGAGATACTTTGCTAAGAAGAATATATTCCAGCTCCATCCATGTGAACATGAAAGAGGTAAAGTCTCCATCTTCCTTTAAGGCTGCATAATATTCCATGGTGTACATATACCACAATTTATTAATCCATTCGTGGGTCAATGGGCTTCTTCCATGACTCAGCCCTACTATAAAACTAATTTAGGGCTTTCTCATGAAAGCTATAACCCAGTTACAACCTAAGAATAGGGGGAAGGGGAAAAGGGAGGGAAGGGAGGGGGTAAGGGGTAGAGAGAGGGGAATAGGTGGGATTACACCTGCGGTGCATCTTACTAGGGTATATGTGAAACTTAGTAAATGTAGAATATAAATGTCTTAGCACAATAACTAAAAAAAAAAACCCCAGGAAGGCTATGTCAACCAGTGTGATGAAAATGTATCAAAGGGTGTATGAAGCTAGTGTATGATGCCCCATGATCATATCAATGAACACAGCTATGATTTAATAAAAAAAAAAAAAAAAAAGATATACTCTGATACTAAACTTTAACGAAGTCCAAAAAAAAAAGACTTGGGCTGCAATAAACATTCTGGTACAAATGTCTTTGTTATAATGTGAATTTTGGTCTTCTGGATATAAGACCTCCATTAAAATGTTAAAAATCAGTGGAGACAATGGGCAACCTTCCCGGGTTCCTGATCTGAGTGTAAATGATTTCACTTTAACTTCATTCAATATGACATTGGCTGTGGGTTTGCTGTAGATGGCTTCTATCAGTTTAAGAAATGTCCCTACTATACCAATTTTCTTAAGTGTTCTGATCATGAAAGGATGATGGATATTATCAAAATGTTTTTCTACATCAATTGAGAAAATCATATGGTCTTTGTTTTTTAATTTGTTTATGTGATGAATTATATTTATGGATTTACGTATACTGAACCAGCTTTGAGGCCCTGAGATAAAACCCACTTGGTCATGGTGTGTAATTTGTTTGATGTGTTGCTGGATTCTGTTTGTTAGGATCTTGTTGAATATTTTTGCATCAATATTTATTAATGATATTGGTCTATAATTTTCTTTTCTTGTTGGTTTTTTTCCTGTTTAGGGGATCAAGGTGATATTTGCTTTATAGAAAGTGTTGGGTAGTCTTCCTTCTTTTTCTATATTTTGGGAAAGGTTCAGTAATATAGGTACTAGTTCTTCTTTAAAGGTTTGGTAGTATTCTGATGTGACGCCATCTGGTCCCGGGCTTTTTTTTTTTTAGGGAAATTTTATATAGTTGGTGCTATTTCAGAACTAGATTTAGGCCTGTTCAACATTTCCACTTGATTCTGGCTAAGTCTTGGAAGATGATGTGCTTCCAAGTATTGGTCACTTTCCTTCAGATTTTCATATTTCTGAGAATAAAGTTTCTTGTAATATTCATTAAGGATTTTTTGAATTTCTGAGGAGTCTGTTGTTATTTCGTCTTTGTCATTTCTGATTGATGAGATTAGAGATTTTACTCTTTTTTTTC